>WNWK01010628.1:0-40000 GCA_009830355.1 Cherax destructor | reverse complement strand
CACCAGTACCCCTGGTCAACATCAAGTAGCATCAGTACCCCTGGTCAACATCAAGAAACACCATTACCCCTGGTCAACATCAAGTAGCACCAGTACCCCTGGTCAACATCAAGTAGCACCATTACCCCTGGTTAACATCAAGTATCACTATTACCCCTGGTCAACATTAAGTAGCACAAGTACCCTTGGTCAACATCAAGTAGCACCAGTACCCCTGGTCAACATCAAGTAGCGCCAGTACCCCTGGTCAACATCAAGTAGCACCAGTTCCTCTGGTCAACATCAAGTAGCACAATTACCTCTGGGCAACATCAAGTAGCACCAATACCCCTTGTCAACATCAAGTAGCACCAGTACCTCTAGTCAACATCAAGTAGCACCAGTTCCCCTGGTCAACATCAAGTAGCACAATTACCCCTTGTCAACATCAAGTAGCACCAGTACCTCTAGTCAACATCAAGTAGCACCAGTTCCCCTGGTCAACATCAAGTAGCACAATTACCCCTGGTCAACATCAAGTAGCACCAGTACCCCTGGTCAACATTAAGTAGCACCAGTACCCCTGGTAAACATCAAGTAGCACCAGTACCCCTTGTCAACATCAAGTAGCATCAGTACCCCTGGTCAACATCAAGTAGCACCAGTACCCCTGGTCAACATCAAGTAGCACCAGTACCCCTGGTCAACATCAAATAGCACTAGTACCCCTGGTCAACATCAAGTAGCACCAGTACCACTGGTCAACATCAAGTAGCACCAGTACCCCTGGTCAACATCAAGTAGCACCAGTACCACTGGTCAACATCAAGTAGCACCAGTACCCCTGGTCAACATCAAGTAGCACCAGTACCCTTGGTCAACATCAAGTAGCACCAGTACCCCTGGTCAACATCAAGTAGCACCAGTACCCCTGGTCAACATCAAGTAGCACCAGTACCCCTGGTCAACATCAAGTAGCACCAGTACCCCTGGTCAACATCAAGTAGCACCAGTACCCCTGGTCAACATCAAGTAGCACCAGTACCCTTGGTCAACATCAAGTAGCACCAATAACCCTGGTCAACATCAAGTAGCACTAGTAACCCTCCCTGGTCATGTTCCAGGTGGTCACCCCGACGTACCGTTAAATGTCACACCAGTAAGGACTGTGTTGACATGTGTTTCCTGCAAGGTGATACAGGTGTTTCCTGCAAGGTGATACAGGTGTTTCCTGCAAGGTGATACAGGTGTTTCCTGCAAGGTGATACAGGTGTTTCCTGCAAGGTGATACAGGTGTTTCCTGCAGGGTAATACAGGTGTTTCCTGCAAGGTAATACAGGTGTTTCCTGCAGGGTGATACAGGTGTTTCCTGCAAGGTGATACAGGTGTTTCCTGCAAGGTGATACAGGTGTTTCCTGCAAGGTGATACAGTTGTTTCCTGCAAGGTGATACAGGTGTTTCCTTCAAGGTGATACAGGTGTTTCCTGCAAGGTGATACAGGTGTTTCCTTCAAGGTGATACAGGTGTTTTCTGCAAGGTGATACAGGTGTTTAATGCAAGGTGATACAGGTGTTTCCTGCAAGGTGATACAGGTGTTTCCTGCAAGGTGATACAGGTGTTTCCTGCAAGGTGATTCAGGTGTTTCCTGCAAGGTGATTCAGGTGTTTCCTGCAAGGTGATACAGGTGTTTCCTGCAAGGTAATACAAGTGTTTCCTGCAATGTGATACAGGTGTTTCCTGCAAGGTGATACAGGTGTTTCCTGCAAGGTGATACAAGTGTTTCCTGCAAGGTGATACAGGTGTTTAATGCAAGGTGATACAGGTGTTTCCTGCAAGGTGATACAGGCTCTGGATAACAGGTGTTTCTTACCTTTGATAAATTTTGAGTTTTTCTACTTCCGGGCTGCGGCAAGTACCAGGCTTGCCTGGTCAACAAGGCTGTTGTTGCTGTTGGCTCGCTGGCCCACATATACATGACAGCCCTGCTGATCTAGCACTAGGTGGAAGTTCTTGTACAAGTGCTGGATCAACTAGGTTGTGGTGAATATGTGGGACAGCGGGCCGCCAGCAGCAACGGCCTAGTTGACCAGGTAAGCACCAGCCAAGCCTGGCCCAGAGCCGGGCAAGTGTTCCTTACCACAAGCTGATACAAGTTCTGGAAGTTCTGGATGGCAAAAAAATCTAAATCCAGGAAAATATAATACTGTATATTCCGGCGTATAAGACGCACGACAAGTATCGTAATGGTACATCAGTAATATTTAAGGTTTAATTACGCTAAAGTGTAACCCAGATCCTACCCTTGACCCTTAACCCTTCACCCTGACCTTGAGAATAAGGCGAAGACTGGTTTTCCAGGACTTTTTATGGGAAAAAGGCGCGCCTTATATGCCGGAAAATACGGTATATAAGAAACAAAAATGGGGAGTAAATTTCAGATCGAATTAAAAATGTGACTTAATGAATTCAAACGAAAACTTATGAAAAACGTGCTTAATGTGTTTTATCTGAAACTATTTTTAAGTTACTCCTTAAATTGCATTGAACTTTTGCTTCCTAATTATAAATTACACAATATTCCTCTTTTTATTATTTAACCATATCTCTTATCATAATTACTCCCTTAATTATCTTTGTCAAGATGGTTGGTTAATGGGGTTTAAAGCCTGTCGAGTACACTGAGGTCAGTAATTGATCTTTTAAAACAGGGATGAATGTAAACTCATCATATATACGCTGAAAGTATACCTCTCAGTGTACATATGTTGTTTTAAGATAAATTTAAATTCAATTCTAAATTGTTTTATTCGTCAGGAGAAAAGTGTCCCCTGACACTGGTCTTAATCATATAGATGACCCGCCACTAGAGCTTTCGGTAATCTGACAGAAGCCTTGGTGACCCGGCCTTGGCTCCCTATCTTGGGAGTGTCTGTGACCTATGTCTGCCATGGGAGGAGGTACAAGTACCTCCTCATCTTCTGGGACCAACTGTCCCCAGGCCTAGCCCCAGTCCCCGCCCTCACGGGGCTCGTAGGGAGAAGCTAGGCTTCTGGTCTGCAATCTTCCCCGCCCCAGGGGGGCTCGTTTGAATGGCAGTCGTGTGAGCTGCAGGTGGTAGCAAGCTCTGGCTCTGGCACCTTCCCCGCCCTAGGAGTGCTCGTGGGAATGGTGTCTTCTCTTGAGTTATTAAGGTTAGGTTTGTCAGGAACCAGGACAAAATGAGTTCTTCTTGATTCGCCGCTACTCTCCCGGGCCGGGTCTTTTCCAGATGGTGACCCGGCCTTGGCTCCCTGTCGTGGGAGTGTCTGAGACCTATGTCTACAATGGGAGGAGGTACAAGTACCCCCTCATCGTCTGGGACCAATTGTCCCCAGGCCTCACGGGGCTCGTAGGGAGAAGCTAGGCCACTCTGGTCTGCCATCTTCCCCGCCCCAGGGAGGCTGACGGGAAGGACAGTCTTGCCAGCTGCAAATGGTAGCAATTTACCTCCTCATTATGTTTATTAGATTAAAATTTTCAGTGATTTATATTAAAATATTATGTAATTTTGTAAAATAATTATAAAATATTTTAAAGCTTTTACCTCCATTTAATGTAATTTTATTTTCTACTATTAACAGTTTAATTCTAGCTAAGATCTGCTTAAAATGCTTTCATAGTTATGTTTTTTTCTTTTTTATTAAGCAGTTCTATACACAAGGGTGTGTGGGACTCTGGCACCATACATCAGCGTGTAGCACTCTGACAACATACACCAGGGTGTGTAGCACTCTGGAACCATACACCAGTGTGTGGCATTCTGACACCATACACGAGTGTGTGGTGGCACTCTGGCACCATACACCAGGGTGTGGGCATTCTGGCACCATACACCAGGGTTTGTGACACTCTCGCACCATACACCAGGGTGTGTGACACTCTGGCACCATACACCAGGGTGTGTAGCACTCTGGAACCATACACCAGTGTGTGGCATTCTGACACCATACACGAGTGTGTGGTGGCACTCTGGCACCATACACCAGGGTGTGGGCATTCTGGCACCATACACCAGGGTATGTGGCACTCTGGCATCATACACCAGGGTTTGTGGCACTCTGGCAACTTACACCAGGGTGTTTGGCACTCTGGCACCATACACCAGGGTGTGTGACACTCTTGCACCATACACCAGGGTGTTAGGCACTCTGGCATCATACACAAAGAGCTTGGTGGCACTTTGGCACCATACACCAGAGTGTGGAGCACCCTGGAATCATACAGTAGCGTGTGGCACTCTGACACCATACACCAGAGATTGGGGGCACTCTGGCACCATACACCAGGGTGTTTGGCACTCTGGCATCATACACAAAGGGCTTAGTGGCACTTTGGCACTATACACCAGAGTGTGGGGCACTCTGGAATCATACAGTAGCGTGTGGCACTCTGACACAATACACCAGAGATTGGGGTCACTCTGGCACCATACACCAGGGTGTGTGGCACTCTGGCACCATATACCACGGTGTGTGGCACTCTGACACCATGCACCAGGTGTGACACTCTGCCACCATACAACAGGCTGTGTGGCACTCTTCCATCATACACCAGGGTGTGTGGCACTCTGGAACTATACACCAGAATGTGTGTCACTCTGGTACCATACACCAGGGTGTGGTGGTTCCCAGCTGGTCTTCGGTAAGGTAGTACAAGGTGTGAAGGTTCCCAGCTGGTCTTCGGTAAGGTAGTACAGGGTGTGGTGGTTCCCAGGTGGTCTTCGGTAAGGTAGTACAGGGTGTGGTGGTTCCCAGCTGGTCTTCGGTAAGGTAGTACAGGGTGTGGTGGTTCCCAGCTGGTCTTCGGTAAGGTAGTACAGGGTGTGGTGGTTCCCAGGTGGTCTTCGGTAAGGTAGTACATAGTGTGGTGGTTCCCAGGTGGTCTTCGGTAAGGTAGTACAGGGTGTGGTGGTTCCCAGGTGGTCTTCGGTAAGGTAGTACATAGTGTGGTGGTTCCCAGGTGGTCTTCGGTAAGGTAGTGCAGTTTGTGGTGGTTCCCAGCTGGTCTTCGGTAAGTACATGGTGTACATGGTAAGTACATGGTACGTACATGGTGTGGTGGTTCCCAGCTGGTCTTCGGTAAGGTAATACAGGGTGTGGTGGTTCCCAGCTGGTCTTCGGTAAGGTAGTACAGGGTGTGGTGGTTCCCAGCTGGTCTTCGGTAAGGTAGTATAGGGTGTGGTGGTTCCCAGCTGGTCCTCCTCAAGGTTGTACAGAGTGTGGTGGTTCCCAGCTGGTCTTTGGTAAGGTAGTACATTGTGTAGTGGTTCCCAGCTGGTCTTCGGTAAGGTAGTACATAGTGTGGTGGTTCCCAGCTGGTCTTCGGTAAGGTAGTACATAGTGTGGTGGTTCCCAGCTGGTCTTTGGTAAGGTAGTACATTGTGTGGTGGTTCTCAGCTGGTCTTCGGTAAGGTAGTACAGGGTGTGGTGGTTCCCAGCTGGTCTTCGGTAAGGTAGTACAGGGTGTGGTGGTTCCCAGCTGGTCTTCGGTAAGGTAGTACAGGGTGTGGTGGTTCCCAGGTGGTCTTCGGTAAGGTAGTACAGGGTGTGGTGGTTCCCAGGTGGTCTTCGGTAAGGTAGTACATAGTGTGGTGGTTCCCAGGTGGTCTTCGGTAAGGTAGTACAGGGTGTGGTGGTTTCCAGCTGGTCATCGGTAAGGTAGTACAGGGTGTGGTGGTTTCCAGCTGGTCATCGGTAAGGTAGTACAGGGTGTGGTGGTTCCCAGCTGGTCTTCGGTAAGGTAGTACAGGGTGTGGTGGTTCCCAGCTGGTCCTCCGCAAGGTTGTACAGAGTGTGATGGTTCCCAGCTGGTCTTTGGTAAGGTAGTACATTGTGTGGTGGTTCCCAGCTGGTCTTCGGTAAGGTAGTACATAGTGTGGTGGTTCCCAGCTGGTCTTCGGTAAGGTAGTACATAGTGTGGTGGTTCCCAGCTGGTCTTTGGTAAGGTAGTACATTGTGTGGTGGTTCCCAGCTGGTCTTCGGTAAGGTAGTACAGGGTGTGGTGGTTCCCAGCTGGTCTTCGGTAAGGTAGTACAGGGTGTGGTGGTTCCCAGCTGGTCTTCGGTAAGATAGTACAGGGTGTGGTGGTTCCCAGCTGGTCTTCGGTAAGGTAGTACAGGGTGTGGTGGTTCCCAGCTGGTCTTCGGTAAGGTAGTACAGGGTGTGGTGGTTCCCAGCTGGTCTTCGGTAAGGTAGTACAGGGTGTGGTGGTTCCCAGCTGGTCTTCGGTAAGTTAGTACAAGGTGCGGTGGTTCCCAGCTAGTCTTCAGTAAGGTAGTACATAGTGTGGTGGTTCCCAGCTGGTCTTTGGTAAGGTAGTACATTGTGTGGTGGTTCCCAGCTGGTCTTCGGTAAGGTAGTACAGGGTGTGGTGGTTCCCAGCTGGTCTTCGGTAAGGTAGTACAGGGTGTGGTGGTTCCCAGCTGGTCTTCGGTAAGGTAGTACAGGGTGTGGTGGTTCCCAGCTGGTCAGTGTGTTTTTTAATGTTCTTCGTGAGGTGACGGTGTTATTGAGGCGTCCCGTAGGGCGGGGCAGATCACTCATACTTCTTGATGTTTCCTATGCTCTGTGGCGTCCAGTGCTAACCTTGAGACGATGGCGCCCTAGAGGCATGCTTATTGAGTTTTTTCCACCCTGCTGTAAGAGCCAGGTGTCAGACGTGTGAAGAATACTTCCCAAATCGCTGTTAAAATTATTTTTATCATTTGCATATGTAGCTTTGCTTGGCGTGGGAACATGAGCCTTGAGGTAATACTCTCGAGTCTGTAATTTTTGTTTAAGTTTTGTGTTTAACATGAACTGGAGGATTTCAGTATTCTACTTGAGGAAATGTGCTGTTCGTGTGCTCTAAAAAGTGAGGCTGATTTGTGTGTGTAGAGAGAGAGAGAAAATGTTGCTTCTTCATCCATCATTACAACCTAAATTATATTACAATAATATTGAAATACTACTGAGAGGATACTAACCAAAGAAATATATTTAAAATGTTTATTATCAAAGTTAGAAAATCTTGGGTTTCAAAGTAAATAAATGTACATATAATCAGGATGTTCATTAAGTTCTGAATTAGGAGGTTAGCACCTACACGTCTCTCATAAACAATATGATTGTGCTGAAGGCACATATATCTGGTTCTTATGTACCATCTGGTACAAAGTCAGCAATTATAAACAATACTAATATATATATACAAATGTGTAGATGTGTGTATGTGTGTGCTCCAGGTGACTCGTTACACACAGACAATCAGAACAGCTTGATTGAACAGAAAAATGACCAATTCGCAGAACAGCAATATAACAAGCAACAGCAACACAGCGTCAGGAACAAGGAGATAGAAAATCGACCCTAACTGGAGACCATCAGCAGATCCTCCAAAATAGTCACAAAACTCCCTTATTACTGAATCTAGGTTCAGCATAAAAATCCCAGACTGTGACGGTGCACAGATGCCTTAGCGAATTAGGTCAGGAGCTATAGCTAGAGACCTGAGTTATCTCAGAGTGTCAATGTGACACACAACCCAGTAAAATGTCGAAAATCACTTAGTCTAGGCTATTCTCTGTGAACAGAGTTACACAGAGTGCTGAGAAGTATGTGTCGTCTCACCACCGAATACATACTCTACCAAACAGAGTCTAAATGATGAGAAAACAAGCAGAGACAAGAGAGAGGTGTTGTTTCCACGATGGTCAGCAGCGCAGAAAGGAGGAGGAAGGAGAAGCAGTCTCCCACCTCAGGTGTGGACACGCCACCGACTGACTCCCAGCAAGAAGCCGGCAGTATGACAAGCAAAGTGTTTGCCAACTCCCGGGCAGCTACAACATACTTGAGCACAATATGTAATGTTACATCCTACCTAATAAAATAGCTAAGTCCAATAATAATATAAAGCAAGATATTAACGATTTAGCTATTATCGAACATATCACCAATATAAAATTATAAGAAATTAAGAAATATACATCATAAATCATATAAACATGTATATACATTGTGGCCCATTCTGGGGTCGCAATAACTACTTAAACTAATATCACAAGATCATACCTGTTAAAATTCAAATTGCAATATGAATGAATCTTGTCACTTTGGATCAAGAACCTCTCACCAGTGTTTTGGAACCTCCCATGAGCGTGAAACCTTGAATCATCATTATCTCGAAAGAAAATGCATACGAAGCTATTATGAACACAGGTGTAGTCTAGCGGCCTGCACACCTGGCTGTAGCATGATAACCGTGTAAGAAGGAACAAAAAGGCAGCAGAAAGAGTAAATACTTATATTTCCTTCACCAAATAGTAATCAGGTATGTAAATATACACAGTGGATATATACAATAAGGCGAATGCAAGCAAGAGACATGATGAGAACCATTGCTGCCAGACAAGGAGGTAAGTCTGCTAAAGTTGATTCACAAGTGTCGAGTGTCCCACATCGCTTCACAACTTTGGCAGGCTTCCTTGGGATTGGCTGGTTGAACCAAGGTACTAGCATATTGAGGGGGCCCCTACTCATTATACCCTTAGCACCTGGTTCACTGGTCAGGAGGGCATGCCTATATGGGTGTGTAACATACACTGAATAAAATGTAACATACTCTTAGCATGTCACACCCCACCATAAAAGGGCTCTAATAGCCAGGACTAGGCATCTCTCTATGGGTACTGTGCCACCATGGCACAAATTACTAATGAAACCAACTTTCCTCTCAACCATTCAACTCATTAGGTAGTGTTCAACCCAAAAGAACTTCCAAGTCAGACACAACCTTAAAGCAAGACAGCAGACAGTAGGACTAGCTTAGGTTCAAAACACTTGCGAGCAGGAGCAAGCGTACCCTCACTAAAAAAATATGGCCAGATTTATTCAAATTTTACTTTATGACCCATTTTTCCCTAACACATCCTAATTACACTCTGGAGAGGGAGTTGGCCAGTACATTTTCTTTGCCGCTAATGTGACGTATGGACAGGTTGTATGGTTGTAACTCTAGTGCCCAACCCATGAGACAAGTGTTTTTGTACTTCATGGAGCTAAGATAAGTCAGAAGATTGTGGTCACTGAAGACGGTGACCACATGTGATGTGCTTGACAAGAACATGTTGAAATGCTCCAGCGAAAGTAATACGATCATGGCTTCATTCTCTATGGTAGAATAGGCCCACTGATAGGCTTGGTGTTTGGCCGAATAATATGCCACAGGCTGCAGACGTCCCTCACCAGATGCTTGGAGTAACACTGCCCCTAATCCCAATTCACAAGCATCAACCTCTTTACAAATGGTTTTCAAGAATCGGGGACACGTGTTGAACATGGTTAAAAGCCTCTTGACAATTAGATGTCCAGAAAAAATTAGTTTTATGACTGGTAAGGGAGGTTGAGGGGCTACAACATTTGCAAAATTTCGGCAGAATTTACAATAAAATCCTATCATTCCTAAGAATCTTTGCAGAGACTTCTTATCCTGAGGAACAGGATAATTTTTAATGGCCAAAACTTTGGCAAATTTAGATGCCACTACCTACTTCATGACCCAAGAAAGCTAAAAATGACTTACTAAGATTTACAGTTAGTTGAAATGTCCTGAACCTCTCAAAGAGGCATTCAAGACAGGATACATGTTGATCCCACTTATGAGAAACTACAGCTATATAGTCCAGGTAAGCTGCCGTGTCTTCAAGTCATTTGATAGCCTGATGGATCAATTTTTGAAATGAGCCAAGAGAGTTCTGCATTCCGAATGGAGTCACAGTATATTGATAGTGACCTACTGGAATTACAAAGGCAGAGACCTCCTTCGCTTTATCCGTTAAAGGTACCTAGTAGTAACCTTTAAGGAGATCTAGTTTAGAAATGAAAGGGACCTTACTCACAGAGTCCACTATATCATCCATATATTGAAGAGGGTAAGGATCTGCTACTCTGACCTCACTCACCTTCCGGTAAAGAACAAAAAGGCACAATACCGTGACTGGAACAATACACAGATAACCCACACACAGCAGAGAGGAACTTATGACGACGTTTCGGTCCAACTTGAACCATTTACAAAGTTACACTGCGGTAGTCGGTTACACATCCAGAATCCTCCATCATGCTTTTGAACCAGGATGCACGGTGAAGCCCATGGGCTAGACGATTCCTCCACCATCCATGTTCTAGCAGAAATGCTGCTTCTTGCTGAAGTAGCTTTTTTTCAGGATTAGCTCTGTAATGAGAAAGTTTAATAGGTTTAGCAGTTTCTACATCCACATCTTCATAACCCAGGTTGCACTTTTTTGAACATCCGAAAATATATTGGGATAGGTTTGCGGAAGGGTAGTGTGTGTTACTACTTGATCGTCTGTAAGTCCCGACATTACAGGGTGAGGATCCTGGAGGATGGCTGAGTTAGGAAGCCATATTTGAATCTCCAGAATTGTCTACAGGGAATCAGGGTTGTCCAACTTGCGTTGGGTCTATCAAGAGGTGCTACCACGTAGTTTAAATCAGAATTCTTTTTGATCACCTGCATCGGCCCCATAAACCTTGCTTTTAAGGTGTGACCAGGCACAGGTTCCTGGACCAACACCTTGTCTCCTGGGTTAAAGGAGCGAAATTTAAAAGTTTTGTCATACATCTGTTTCATGTTATTTTGAGCGGTTTTTAGGTTGGCGTTAGCCAGCTGACGTGCCACATGCAGTCTTGATGTACGGTCGTAGGGCGTTTTGCAGGCGTCTTCTTCCATCCGTCCGTCCGTCCTTCCTTGAACACGTATAGTGGATCCCTCACATTATGCCGAAAAATCAGCTCAAAAGGATTGTACCCCGTTAATTCCTGCATAGCTTATCTTACTGCAAACAGGCAACAGAGGAAGCGATTCATCCCAGTCTGTAGGAAAATGCATGCAGTATGTACGCATCATAGTTTTTAATGTTTGCTGAAACCTTTCCAAGGCGCCTTGGTACTGAGGATGATAGGCTGTGGACAGTTTTTTATTTATTTCTAGCCTAGTTAAACTTCTCTGAATGCTTTTCATATGAAATTAGTGCCATCGTCACTCTGATTAGATCGTGGAATGTTAAAATGGAAAATAAACTTAATGAGGGCTTTCAGCAGATATGTATAATAAGGAAAATGCAAGCAAGAGACATGGTGAGAATCGTTGTCAAAGTTGATTCACAAGAGTCTCACATCGCTTCACAACTTTGGTTGGTTGAACCAAGGTACTAGCATAACGATGGGGCACCTATAATAATAATAATAATCTTTATTTCTACAAGTATTTGTACAAGATATACAGGCCTAGCTGACTTCAATGATATACTACTGTATAGAAAGCCCCGTGTTGTGCAGAGCATTTGAGGCAAATTAGGTTAATTTTGTCCCCAGGATGCGGCCCTTACCAGTCCACTAACACCCAGGTACCTATTTTACTGATAAGTGAACATGGAGAGCAGGTGTCTCAAGGAAACACGTCCTAATGTTTCCACCCATAGCATATGGTTCCCTGGTCGGGAGGGCATTCCTATATGGGTGTGACCTACGCCCAGCATTCCTATATAGGTGTGACCTACGCCCAGCATTCCTATATGGGTGTGACCTACGCCCAGCATTCTTATATGGGTGTGACCTACGCCCAACATTCCTATATGGGTGTGACCTACGCCCAATATTCCTATATGGGTGTGACCTACGCCCAACAGTCCTATATGGGTGTGACCTACGCCCAACATTCCTATATAGGTGTGACCTACGCCAAGCATTCCTATATGGGTGTGACCTACGCCCAACATTCCTATATGAATGTGACCTACGCCCAATATTCCTATATGGGTGTGACCTACGCCCAACAGTCCTATATGGGTGTGACCTACGCCCAACATTCCTATATAGGTGTGACCTACGCCAAGCATTCCTATATGGGTGTGACCTACGCCCAACATTCTTATATGGGTGTGACCTCCGCCCAACATTCATATATGGGTGTGACCTACGCCCAGCATTCCTATAAGGGTGTGACCTACGCACAACATTCCTATATGGGTGTGACCTACGCCCAACATTCCTATGTGGGTGTGACCTACGCCCAACATTCCTATATGAGTGTGATCTACGCCCAACATTCCTATATGGGTGTGATCTACGCCAAGCATTCCTATATGGGTGTGACCTACGCCCAACATTCCTATATGGGTGTGACCTACGCCCAACATTCCTATATGGGTGTGACCTACGCCCAACATTCATATATGGGTGTGATCTACGCCCAACATTCCTATATGGGTGTGACCTACGCCAAGCATTCCTATATGGGTGTGACCTACGCCCAACATTCCTATATGGGTGTGACCTACGCCCAACATTCCTATATGGGTGTGACCTACGCCCAACATTCTTATATGGGTGTGACCTACGCCCAACATTTCTATATGGGTGTGACCTACGCCCAACATTCCTATATGGGTGTGACCTACTCCCAACATTCCTATATGGGTGTGACCTACGCCCAACATTCCTATATGGGTGTGACCTACGCCCAACATTCCTATATGGGTGTGACCTACGCCCAACATTCCTATATGGGTGTGACCTACACCCAACATTCCTATATGGGTGTGACCTCTGCAACAACAATTGTTATCAAAGATTTGTTAAGTTATACCATGAATTAAGGAAAGATCGTAGACTTCACCTTACGAAACAGACAAAGTAAATGTGATAGTAATTATGGACAAGGTAGATTACAGTGGAAACATGAACATGTTATTAGAAGACTGGGGAACTTAGGTGCCCCTTAATGACTCTAATGGAGTCGATAGGCTTTAATCCCATTAACAAACCTACTAATATCTGTCTGGTGTAGGTTGCAGCATCAACCTTCCTGATGAATAACATGCTGACTGACTCACCACAAACTATGAGTGAAACTGTGTAATGTACATGTACATTAATTGTATCAGCAGGTCGCTAACAGACTGCCCATCCACAAGTCATGACTGTGCCAGTCAACGGTCATAACGCAGTGCATGAGAATGCTTGCAGGCTGCGCTAAACTTGCAGGTTGTTCCGGGGGTCAACGCCCCCGCGGGCTGCTCCTCCGCCAGGCCTCTTGGTGCATCAGGGCCTGATCAACCAGGCTGTCACTGCGGCTTGGTGATCGAGAATTTATTTCGAATTCTGATCATTAAGCGTATTTTATTCTCGTTAAAGTTTAAAATAATATAATGAAGAAATGCTTTTAATATTTACGCTACTTGTTTTAGAGACACTCACGTATTAATAGTATGACATATATATTATTTCTTCCTCTTTACATTTTTTCTGCATTTTTAATATTTTATAGATACTTTGATAACACCGTGATTAATATCATGCTTATTATACCAGAGATGTGTGTTTACACCAGAGGTGTGTGTTTACACCAGAGGTGTGTGTTTACACCAGAGGTGTGTGTTTACACCAGAGGTGTGTGTTTACACCAGAGGTGTGTGTTTACACCAGAGGTGTGTGTTTACACCAGAGGTGTGTGTTTACACCAGAGGTGTGTGTTTACACCAGAGGTGTGTGTTTACACCAGAGGTGTGTGTTTACACCAGAGGTGTGTGTTTACACCAGAGATGTGTGTTTACACCGGAGGTGTGTGTTTACACCGGAGGTGTGTGTTTACACCGGAGGTGTGTGTTTACACCGGAGGTGTGTGTTTACACCGGAGGTGTGTGTTTACACCGGAGGTGTGTGTTTACACCAGAGGTGTGTGTTTACACCAGAGGTGTGTGTTTACACCAGAGGTGTGTGTTTACACCAGAGGTGTGTGTTTACACCAGAGGTGTGTGTTTACACCAGAGGTGTGTGTTTACACCAGAGGTGTGTGTTTACACCAGAGGTGTGTGTTTACACCAGAGGTGTGTGTTTACACCAGAGGTGTGTGTTTACACCAGAGGTGTGTGTTTACACCAGAGGTGTGTGTTTACACCAGAGGTGTGTGTTTACACCAGAGGTGTGTGTTTACACCAGAGGTGTGTGTTTACACCAGAGATGTGTGTTTACACCAGAGGTGTGTGTTTACACCAGAGGTGTGTGTTTACACCAGAGGTGTGTGTTTACACCGGAGGTGTGTGTTTACACCGGAGGTGTGTGTTTACACCGGAGGTGTGTGTTTACACCGGAGGTGTGTGTTTACACCAGAGGTGTGTGTTTACACCAGAGGTGTGTGTTTACACCGGAGGTGTGTGTTTACACCAGAGGTGTGTGTTTACACCAGAGGTGTGTGTTTACACCAGAGATGTGTGTTTACACCAGAGTGTGTGTTTACACCAGAGGTGTGTGTTTACACCAGAGGTGTGTGTTTACACCAGAGGTGTGTGTTTACACCAGAGTGTGTGTTTACACCAGAGGTGTGTGTTTACACCAGAGGTGTGTGTTTACACCAGAGGTGTGTGTTTACACCAGAGGTGTGTTGTTTACACCAGAGGTGTGTGTTTACACCAGAGGTGTGTGTTTACACCAGAGGTGTGTGTTTACACCAGAGGTGTGTGTTTACACCAGAGGTGTGTGTTTACACCAGAGGTGTGTGTTTACACCAGAGGTGTGTGTTTACACCAGAGGAGTGTGTTTACACCAGAGGTGTGTGTTTACACCAGAGGTGTGTGTTTACACCAGAGGTGTGTGTTTACACCAGAGGTGTGTGTTTACACCAGAGGTGTGTGTTTACACCGGAGGTGTGTGTTTACACCAGAGGAGTGTGTTTACACCAGAGGTGTGTGTTTACACCAGAGATGTGTGTTTACACCAGAGGTGTGTGTTTACACCAGAGATGTGTGTTTACACCAGAGGTGTGTGTTTACACCAGAGGTGTGTGTTTACACCAGAGGTGTGTGTTTTCACCAGAGGTGTGTGTTTACACCAGAGGTGTGTGTTTACACCAGAGGTGTGTGTTTACACCAGAGATGTGTGTTTACACCAGAGGTGTGTGTTTACACCAGAGGTGTGTGTTTACACCAGAGGTGTGTGTTTACACCAGAGGTGTGTGTTTACACCAGAGGTGTGTGTTTACACCAGAGGTGTGTGTTTACACCAGAGGTGTGTGTTTACACCAGAGGTGTGTGTTTACACCGGAGGTGTGTGTTTACACCAGAGGTGTGTGTTTACACCAGAGTGTGTGTTTACACCAGAGGTGTGTGTTTACACCAGAGGTGTGTGTTTACACCAGAGGTGTGTGTTTACACCAGAGGTGTGTGTTTACACCAGAGTGTGTTTACCCGAGGTGTGTTTACACCAGAGGTGTGTGTTTACACCAGAGATGTGTGTTTACACCAGAGGTGTGTGTTTACACCAGAGGTGTGTGTTTGCACCAGAGTTTGTGTTTACACCAGAGATGTGTGTTTACGCCAGAGGTGTGTGTTTACACCAGAGGTGTGTGTTTACACCAGAGGTGTGTGTTTACACCAGAGGTGTGTGTTTACACCAGAGGTGTGTGTTTACACCAGAGGTGTGTGTTTACACCAGAGGTGTGTGTTTACACCAGAGGTGTGTGTTTACACCAGAGTTGTGTGTTTACACCAGAGGTGTGTGTTTACACCAGAGGTGTGTGTTTACACCAGAGGTGTGTGTTTACACCAGAGGTGTGTGTTTACACCAGAGGAGTGTGTTTACACCAGAGGTGTGTGTTTACACCGGAGGTGTGTGTTTACACCAGAGATATGTTTACACCAGAGATATGTTTACATCAGAGGTGTGTTTACACCAGAGGTGTGTGTTTAGACCAGATGTGTGTGTTTACACCAGAGGTATGTGTTTACACCAGAGGTGTGTGTTTACACCAGAGGTGTGTGTTTACACCGGAGGTGTGTGTTTACACGTGAGATATGTTTACACCAGAGATATGTTTACATCAGAGGTGTGTTTACACCAGAGGTGTGTGTTTACACCAGATGTGTGTGTTTACACCAGAGGTGTGTGTTTACACCAGAGGTGTGCGTTTACACAAGAGGTGTGTGTTTACACCAGAGGTGTGTGTTTACGCCAGAGGTGTGTGTTAACACCAGAGGTGTGTGTTTACGCCGGAGGTGTGTGTTTACACCAGAGGTGTGTGTTTACACCGGAGGTGTGTGTTTACACAAGAGATATGTTTACACCAGAGATATGTTTACATCAGAGGTGTGTTTACACCAGAGATATGTTTACACCAGAGGTGTGTGTTTACACCAGAGATATGTTTACACAAGAGGTGTGTGTTTACACCAGAGGTGTGTGTCTACACCAGAGGTGTGTGTTTACACCAGAGGTGTGTGTTTACACCGGAGGTGTGTGTTTACACCAGAGATATGTTTACACCAGAGATATGTTTACATCAGAGGTGTGTTTACACCAGAGGTGTGTGTTTACACCAGATGTGTGTGTTTACACAAGAGGTGTGTGTTTACACCAGAGGTGTGTGTTTACACCAGAGTTGTGTGTTTACACCAAAGGTGTGTGTTTACACCAGAGGTGTGTGTTTACACCAGAGGTGTGTGTTTACACCAGAGGTGTGTGTTTACACCAGAGGTGTGTGTTTACACCAGAGTTGTGTGTTTACACCAGAGGTGTGTGTTTACACCAGAGGTGTGTGTTTACACCAGAGGTGTGTGTTTACACCAGAGGTGTGTGTTTACACCAAAGGAGTGTGTTTATACCAGAGGTGTGTGTTTACACCAGAGGTGTGTGTTTACACCAGAGATATGTTTACACCAGAGATATGTTTACATCAGAGGTGTGTTTACACCAGAGGTGTTTGTTTAGACCAGATGTGTGTGTTTACACCAGAGGTGTGTGTTTACACCAGACGTGTGTGTTTACACCAGAGGTGTGTGTTTACACCAGAGGTGTGTGTTTACACCGGAGGTGTGTGTTTACACCAGAGATATGTTTACACCAGAGATATGTTTACATCAGAGGTGTGTTTACACCAGAGGTGTGTGTTTACACCAGATGTGTGTGTTTACACCAGAGGTGTGTGTTTACACCAGAGGTGTGCGTTTACACCAGAGGTATGTGTTTACACCAGAGGTGTGTGTTTACGCCAGAGGTGTGTGTTTACACCAGAGGTGTGTGTTTACGCCGGAGGTGTGTGTTTACACCAGAGGTGTGTGTTTACACCAGAGGTGTGTGTTTACACCAGAGATATGTTTACACCAGAGATATGTTTACATCAGAGGTGTGTTTACACCAGAGATATGTTTACACCAGAGGTGTGTGTTTACACCAGAGATATGTTTACACCAGAGGTGTGTGTTTACACCAGAGGTGTGTATCTACACCGGAGGTGTGTGTTTGCACCAGAGGTGTGTGTTTACACCAGAGATATGTTTACACCAGAGGTGTGTATTTACACCAGAGGTGTGTGTGTTTACACCAGAGATGTTTGCACCAGAGGTGTGTGTTTACACCTGAGGTATGTGTTTACACCAGAGGTGTGTGTTTACACCAGAGGTGTGTGTTTACAAAAGAGGTGTGTGTTTACATCAGAGGAGTGTTTACACCAGAGGTGTGGGTTTACACCAGAGGTGTGTGTTTACACCAGAGGTGTGTGTTTACACCAGAGGTGTGTGTTTACACCAGAGGTGTGTGTTTACACCAGAGATGTGTTTACACCAGAGATGTGTTTACACCAGAGGTTTGTGTTTACACCAGAGATATGTTTACACCAGAGGTGTGTGTGTTTACACCAGAGGTGTGTGTTTACACCAGAGGTGTGTGTTTACACCGGAGGTGTGTGTTTACACCAGAGGTGTGTGTTTACACAAGAGATATGTTTACACCAGAGTTGTGTGTTTACACCAGAGGTGTGTGTTTACACCAGAGGTGTGTGTTTACACCAGAGGTGTGTGCTTACACCAGAGGTGTGTGCTTACACCAGAGGTGTGTGCTTACACCAGAGATGTGTGTTTACACCAGAGGTGTGTGTTTACACCAGAGGTGTGTGTTTACATCAGAAATATGTGTTTAGTTTACATATGCGGGATTAAAGTGTTGTTGACTGGTGGTGAACAGGACACGACGCCGTGTAGTTGATAAGTTTTAAAAACTCCATTAAGCAGCCATCTTTTTTGCAAGTTTAGGTAGGTGGCTCCTGGATGGACTGTTACTTACTAGTAGAAACCTTGACCCCCTTCCCTCTTGACCCAGAGACTGTTACTAAGGCCTTAACCTTGACCCCCGCCCTGACCTCAAAGCTGTTACTGCAGCAGTAATCTTGACCCTCCTTCCCTCATAGGCTGTAACTACAACAGTAACCTTGACCCTCTTTCCCTCCCATGCTGTTACTGCAACGGTAACCTTGACCCTCTTTCCCTCCCATGCTGTTATTGCAACGGTAACCTTGACCACACACGTAACCGAGGCTTTGCAAACTGAGTTTTTTTTCTTATCTGTTGCTGTTGTATTCACGTGTTGAGTGCGGACCATTTTCTCTTCTGGGTGAAGGTCGGCGAGCGGGAGGGGAGAAGACGTGAGGGCGAGCAGGGGAACGGGTGTTAAAGCGAGCTGGGGGCGGACGTGAGGGAGACCTGAGGAGGACGTGATGGCGGGCAGGGGTAAGGATGTGAGGGCGAGCTGGGGAAGGACATGGGGGCGAGCTGGGGAGGACGTGAGGGCGAGTAAGGGTAAGGACGTGAGGGCGAACTGGGGGCGGACGTGAGGGCGAGCAGGGGACAGGTGTTAGGGCGAGCAGAGGGCGGACTTGAGAGTCTACCTACCTGGAGGGAGTTCCGGGGGTCAATGCCCCCGCGGCCCAGTACTTGACCAGGCCTTCTGGTGTATCACGGCCTGATCAACCAGGCTGTTACTGTTGGCCGCACGTAGTCAAACGTACGAACCACAGCCCGGCTGGTCAGGTACTGACTTTAGGTATCTGTCCTGCTCCCTCTTGAAGGTAGCCAGGGGTCTATTGGTAATTCCCCTTATGCCTAGTGGGAGGCTGTTGTTTTTTCTCTTAGTGTACTAATGGCGACCCTTCTTTTCATTGGGGGTATATTACATCGTCCGCCAAGTCTTCTGCTTTCGTAGGGAGTGATTTCTGTGTGCAGATTAGGGACCAGTCCTTCTGGGATTTTTCAGGTGTAGATTACATATCTCCCTTGCCTACTCTCCGGTGAGTACAAGTCAAGTGCTTCCAAGCGTTCCTAGTAATTAAGATGTTTGACGGAACTTATATGTGCAGTCAAGGTTCTCTGCACATTCTCCATATCTGCGATTTCACTTGCCTTGAATGGAGATGTTAATGCACAGCAGTCTAAAGAGAACAAGGGATTTAAAAAGGATCATCATTGGCTTGGCATCAATTGTTTTGAATGTTCTCATTATCCATCCTATCATTTTCCTAACAGATGTGATAGTAACAGTGTTGCGATCCTTGAAGGTTAGATCCTCTGACATTACCACTCCCAGTTCCTTCACACTATTTTTCTGCTCTGTTGTGTGATTAGAGTTTGTAGTATACTCAGTTCTAGTTATTGTTTCCTCCAGTTTTCCATAACGGAGTAGTTGGAATTTGTCCTCACTGAACATTATATATTTTTTTTCCGTTGCCCATTGGAAAACTTGGTTAACATCTGCTTGGAGATTTACCTTTCTCAATTGATGACAGTCTCATGCAGATCCTTGTATCGTCTGCAAAGGATGATACGGTGCTATGGTTTACATCCCTGTCTATGTCCGATATGAGAATGAGGAACAGGATAGGTGCGAGTACTGTGCCTTGTGGAACAGAGCTCTTCACTATGGCAGCTTCCGACTAAACTCTGTTTACCACTACTCTTTGTGTTCGATTTGTTAGAAAGTTGAAGATCCATCTGCTCACTTTGCCAGTTATCCCTTTGACATGCATTTTGTGCGCACTTGTCAAAGGCTTTTGCAAAATTTGTGTATACTACATCTGCATTCTGTTTGTCTTCCAGTACATCCAAGACCATATCATAGTGGTCCAGTAATTGCAAGAGGCAGGAACAACCTGCTCTGAACCCATGTTTTTTTTCCTGGATTGTGTAATTTTGGGGAATCCAAGTAATTTGCAATCATGCGTCTTAGCACTCTTTCAAAGATTTGTATGATGTGGGACGTTAGAGCTATTGGTCTATAGTTCTTAGCTAATTCTTTGCTGCCACCTTTATGGAGTGGGGCTATATCCGTTGTTTTTAGTGACTGGAATTTCACCCATGTCTATGCTTCTTCTTCATAGCATACTTAGGGCACGCGAAAGGGGTTTCTTGCAAAGCAAAGGGACGAACATGAGGGTGAGCAAAGGAACGGACGTGAGGGCAAGCAGGGGGGACGGGCGTGAGGGCGAGCAGGGGAATGGGGACGGGCGTGAGAGCGAGCAGGGGGGTGGGGACGGGCGTGAGGGCGAGCATGTAGGGTGGGGTGTTAGGGCGAGGAGTGAGTCACCTCTGTCAGTTGAGAAGTGGTCACTGCAGGTGACTGCCTGCAAGTGATAGTCTTACTCCTTCTTACCTGTACTCGCTTATATGTGGTTGCAGGGGTCGATTCACAGCTCCTGGCCCCACCACTTCGCTGGTCGCTACTAGGTACACTCTCCCGGCTTCAAGAGCCTTGCCGTACTTCTGTTACGTTGTCGTAGATCCCCAGGTTTGTGACAAGATTTTTCAATCTGTGAAGCCGTGCTGGTTGTCATGTATGAACCCACTCCCTTGTGGGTGCTCTGCCACTCTTCCGATTACGTTACTGTATTATATAACCGATACTACACAGTAAGTAATCGGTTGTTTTAGCTTCACATTGTTCCAGACTATGGAGCAGAACACTACTCCAGGCTGAGGGACTGACCACCTCAAAACTACGTCTTCAAAGCTGTGTAGGCGAGACGCTTCTGAATAACTGTTGCACATGTGTCTTACTTAATTCGCAGGTAACCCACAGTACCGTGGCTGGAACAACTCACAGGTAACCCACAATACCGTGGCTGGAACAACTCACAGGTAACCCACAGTACCGTGGCTGGAACAACTCACAGGTAACCCACAATACAGTGGCTGGAACAACTCATATGTAACCCACAATACCGTGGCTGGAACAACTCACAGGTAACCCACAATACCGTGGCTGAAACAATTCGCAGGTAACCCACAGTACCGTGGCTGGAACAACTCAAAGGTAACCCACAATACCGTGGCTGGAACAACTCACAGGTAACCCACAATACCGTGGCTGGAACAATTCGCAGGTACCCCACAGTACCGTGGGTGGAACAACTCATAGGTAACCCACAATACCGTGGTTGGAATAACTCACAGGTAACCCACAATACCGTGGTTGGAACAATTCACAGGTAACCCACAATAACGTGGCTGGAACAACTCACAGGTAACCCACAATACCGTGGCTGGAACAATTAACAGGTAACCCACAATACCGTGGCTGGAACAATTCACAGGTAACCCACAGTACCGTGGCTGGAACAATTCGCAGGTAACCCACAATACCGTGGCTGGAACAATTCGCAGGTAACATACAATACCGTGGCTGGAACAATTCGCAGGTAACATACAATACCGTGGCTGGAACAATTCGCAGGTAACATACAATACCGTGGCTGGAACAATTCGCAGGTAACATACAATACCGTGGCTGGAACAATTCGCAGGTAACATACAATACCGTGGCTGGAACAATTCACCTAGGCTGCAGTGATGCTTTCCATTGGAATACTGAAACGTAAACACGACCCCGAGGGGACGACCCAGGAGTCGGAGCTCTACCCCAGCATACACATGTAGGCAAGCAAACAGCCCAATGGCGGTCAATAAGACAGTTTGGGAAGCTGGATTCAGAGAGTGTTTTGTTGGGGGTCACGAGAGTGACCTCACACGAACCCGGGGGATATGACCTAGCACCCCCCCCACCACAATTCCCTCCCCCAGTGCACCCATGCCCCTATCCCAGGAATCCCCCCTACCACCATCACCCCTACCACTAACCCCTACCCATCCCACAACCTCATCATGACTTCACTCCTACCCCTACCTTCTAACACATGAACTCTCCTCCCTCTCCTCTCTCTCTCTCTCTCTCTCTGCTCTCTCTCTCTCTCTCTCTCTCTCTCTCTCTCTCTCTCTCTCTCTCTCTCTCTCTCTCTCTCTCTCTCTCTCTCTCTCTCTCTCTCTCTCTCTCTCTCTCTCTCTTCTCTTTTTTTTTCCCCCCCTCTTCCCAAGTGTTTTACAAGGTTATGTTAAGGATTCCTAACTTTATTTACAAGCTAAGAGCTGTTACCTACATCAGCTCATTTTGAAGCTTTACTGTTGGAGAGGGGTTGGATTTGAGTGAGAGGGGTTGGATTTGATTGAGAGGGGTTGGATTTGAGTGGGACTCGCGCATGAGTGGGTAGAATTGTCAAAGCTTATTTCTTGGGTAGCATTGAAAATTGGGTTGAGCAAATATTCTGTTAGTGGGACGGATTGTGAAGGACCTGCCTAGTATGGGCCAACAGGCCTGCTGCAGTGTTCCTCCTTTCTTATGTTCTTATATGGAACAGGATGAAGTTGGAGCCATATGTGGGCCAGAGATTTCATTTGATTAACTGACTTTTTTTTTTCTTTGAAGTCTTTATGCTGTAAGAAAATGTTCCAGACTCTCTCTCTCTCTCTCTCTCTCTCTCTCTCTCTCTCTCTCTCTCTCTCTCTCTCTCTCTCTCTCTCTCTCTCTCTCTACTTCAGTATCTAAGATAGAGGGGGGAGGGTTATCCCTCCCGTCCACCACTTCCTGGTGAGGGGTGGGGATGAAGCAGGGAAGATGAACCCCCCTTCCCCGACAACACACCATGGGTCAGGTTCTGGCTCATTCATTATAATACTATGTGACCCATCTTGCCTGCTGGAATATGACGGGAAAATAGCTTCCGTAACATATTATTGGTGAACATAAGATGGGACTTGCATTTGAGTAAATAGGATTATCAAAGCTTATTCTCTGGGTAATACTGATAACGTGTTAAGCGAATATTTTTTGTTATTAGGTTTGTGCTTAAGAACATAAGGAAGTGGCACTGCAGCAAGCCTAGTGGCCCAAGCTAGGCAGGTCCAAGTCGATAAATTAGACACATGTACAACACTTGGGTATCTTTAATAATATAAGAACATAGGAATGGAGGAACACTGCAGAAGGCCTACTGACCCATACGAGGCATGTCCTTATCAAAACCACCACTGCCTTGAAAAATACTTGTTGGCTATAGGTTTAAAGATATGAGACATGTAATATTTCATTATAACGTACAATATGTGTCAGTATGTTTTAAACTCTAATCCGTACCTACTCTCTGACTTTTTGCTTGACGCTTATAGTGGGCTGAAGAATCATCTCTTGCTAATGTCCAGCAATAGTCTGCAAGCATTCTTGTGCCCCATTTGCCCTGGTGCCATTTTTCCATGGTTGAAATTTCTCGGTGAAAAATTTCACCATGTTCGTCACTAAATGCCCCACAGTTCACTGGAAAAAAGTCTAAATGTGAGTCCAAAAAGTGGATTTTAAGTGACATGTTACATCCCATTTTCTTGTAAGCCTTGATAAGGTTTTCCACCAATTCTTCATAGTTGCCTTCCCTTCTGTTTCCGAGAAATCCCTTCACCACTAACTTGAATGCTTCCCAAGCAGCTTTCTCCTCCCCATGAAGGTCTGATTCAAAGTCACCATCTTTAAGAAGCTCTCGAATCTGAGGACCATTGATGACTCTCTCTCTTATCTTAGCGTCGCTCAGTGAGGGAAATTTTGATGTTAATTACAAAGTTTTTCACGAGTCCCAGTTTTATGTGTAGTGGTGGTAGCAAAATTTTGTTTGGTTAAATGAGAGGTGGATGTTGAACATTTTTCATCCCAGGCTCCAATGATTGACGAGGTGGTCAGTCTCTCCTGATGTAGTGGCAACCTCTTGCACGACTGTCACATTCACATAGAAAGCAGCAGTACTTGGTGTGTCCGCCCTGCAAGCCCATCACAAGACCAACAACCTTTAAGTCACCACAGAGCTGCCATTGATGTTCATCATATTTCATGCACTGCAACATATGCTTTATATTCTCATAAGTTTCTTTCCTATGTGTTGCATAGTTCACAGGAACTGATGGTTTACTATTGCCGTTATGCAGCAAGACAACTTTCAGACTCGTTATTGATGAATCTATGAACAGCCTCCAGTGACTGGGTTCGTAGTCGATGCCAAGTGTTTCCATCACACCATTAATATTGTTGCAGCCAATAAATCACCTTCAATTACGAAGAAATCGTTGAACTGCTGCTGACGGTCACGAAATTTTGAAATCTTCACATCAGCTGCTAGGAGATTCCACTGTTGAAGACGAGAGCCTAGCAGCTCTGCATTATTTTTGGGTAGTTGCAGATCCCTGACAAGGTCATGGAGTTCCCCTTTTGTTACGAGATGTGTCCTAGAGGAGTGTGCTTCATCAAAGTTTTGGTCACTGTAATCCAGCAGTGTCATCCTTCTCTTCTTCCTCCTCACCACTTTCTTCATCTGACTCGAAGGACACCCAAGTTGGTGCATCAGAAACAGGTAGACCTTCTCCATGTAGAACTGGGCAAATAACTGATGGAATGTTTGGATATTCAATGGTTTTTTCTTTGACAAGCCGTTTTGTACTGGAGGTACCATGCAGAAATAACAATTGTTGGTATGGTCTGTTGGCTCCCACCATGTCACTGGCACAACAGAAGGCATTCCTTTCCTCTTCCTGTTCAACCGCCTTTCTAGAGAGTGCAGATTCAGGGCCCTCAGTCTATCCTCATAGGGAAGATTTCTGATACATAGGATCAACTTTGTCATCCTCCTTTGTACGTTTTCCAGAGCATTTATATCTATTCTGTAATACGGTGACCAAAACTGTGCAGCATAATCTAGATGAGGCCTAACCAAGGATATATAGAGTTGAAGATAAGAACAACCTGAGGACTCCTATTATTTATGCTTCTTGATATGAAGCCAAGGATTTTGTTCACTTTATTGCGAACACTTATGCACTGTTGTTTTGGTTTTAGATTACTGCTAACCAGAACTCCCAAATCCTTTTCGCAATCAGTAATATTAAGATCTACATTATTTAGTTTATATGTGGCATGGTTATTTTCCTGTCCAGTGTTTATAACTTTGCATTTGTCTATATTAAACTGCATCTGCCACTTCTCCGACCACTGCACCAGTCTATTCAAATTTTCCTGGAGTGCTCTAATGTCCTCATCAGAATGAATTCGTCAGCTTATTTGGTGTCATCGGCAAACTTGCTTATATCTCTATTTATTTCTTCATTTATTTTGTTTATGTAAATTGTGAACAACAAGGGGCCCAACACTGACCCCTGTGGAACACCGCACATGACGCTTCCCCACTCTGATTTCTCCCCATTTATGCAAACTCTCTGCTGCCTATTTGTCAACCATGCCTCTATCCAAGAAAAAAATTCTCCTATTCCGTGTGCCTTAATTAATTTTCCTCAATAGTCATTGGTGTGGGACTCTATCAAAAGTGAAGTCCATATACACAATACATTTTTTCCTCAAAAAAGATACCCAAGTGTTGTACATGTGTCTAATTTATCAACTTGTCGGTTCTTTGAACCATTTATCTACAAGTCGAAGTCACCTACTGGCCTGAGCCAGTCTGGTCCAAGTCCTAAGATTATGGTAAGACCTCATTCAGATTATGCTGCTCAGATCTGATTGTCATATCACAGAATGAACATAACTAAATGAGCTGGAAAACTTACAGCGAAGTATGGCGAAGTTCCTCACATGAATCAGAAATCTTTCCTACGAGGATAGTAAGTACAAGTAAGTAAAGGAAATTAGTAACTAATAACTAACTTACCCATCAACTAACTAATTAACTAACTAACCAACCCACCAACTAACTAATTAACTAACTACCTAACCAACTAAGAAACTAACCAACTAAACGGCTAACAAACCAACCAACTGACTGACTAACTAATAACTAATTAGCTAACTAAGCTACTAGTGGATGGATGAACTCTGACCTTTATCTGAGCAGCAGCAGCAGCAGTAGTATATTAACAATAAAAGTGACCTTAACCAAAGTACCACCAAGCCAGCAGTTATCCTTGGCATTTATATTTTAGCAGTTAGCATAG
The DNA here is from genome assembly GCA_009830355.1 of Cherax destructor. Taxonomy (NCBI): domain Eukaryota; kingdom Metazoa; phylum Arthropoda; class Malacostraca; order Decapoda; family Parastacidae; genus Cherax; species Cherax destructor. Next base: position 13,854 of record WNWK01010628.1, on the reverse strand, counting down.
CTGTTTGTGTATTATCTGTTGATGATGTTGATGACGAGTGTTGACGGTATTGACGACGATGATGACAACTGAGTAAATTAGACACATGGGCAACACTTGGGTATCTTTACTGAGAAAACGTTTCGCAACGCAGTGGCTTCATCAGTCCTATATAATGAAGAACGGTGAAGATCAGAAGGAGTTTGAGGTAATCAGTCCCCCAGCCTGGAGTCGATGTAATCAGTCCAACAACGTGTGGGTTCTCTGAACCATATATCTACATTGCTGTCAGACACAGCAACATCTTGGGATGTTGATATAGGCATGACCTACATCCACTAGTAGATTTGTCTACTGTCATACCACCTACGACTGCTTCACCTCACCTGTCTACAGTACATAAGCCATTTCTTCGCGCAGTTGCTGTGTTCTTTCCAAGATTGATGGACTGATTACATCAACTTCAGGCTGAGGGACTGATTACCTCGCACTCCTTCTGATCTTCACAATTCTTCATTGTATAAGACTGATGAAGCCACTGGTTGGCGAAACGTTTCCTCAATAAAGACACCAAAGTGTTAGACATATGTCTAATTTATCAACATGTCGGTTCTTTGAACCATTTATCTACAGTGATGACAGGTGTTGATGATCTTGATGACATCGTTGATGTTAATGACGGGTGTAAATGCTAATAACGGGTTTTGATATTAATGACTTGTGATGTTAATGATGGGTGTTCATGTTGACGATGGGTGTTCATGATGTTGATGACGGGTGTTGATGTTAATGACAGGTGTTGATGTTAATGATGGGTGTTAATGTTAATGATGGGTGTTCATGTTGATGATGGGTGTTGATGATGCTGATGACGGGTGTTGATGATGCTGATGACGGGTGTTGATGATGCTGATGACGGGTGTTGATGTTAATGACAGGTGTTGATGTTAATGATGGGTGTTAATGTTAATGATGGGTGATCATGTTGATGATGGGTGTTGATGATGTTGATGACGGGTGTTGATGTTAATGACAGGTGTTGATGTTAATGATGGGTATTAATGTTAATGATGGGTGTTGATGTTAATTTCGGGTGTTGATAATGCTGATGACGGATGTTGATGTTAATGACTGGTGTTATGTTAATGACTGGTGTTGATGTTAATAATGGGTGTTGATGACGGGTTTTGATGTTAATGATGGGTGTTAATGTTGATGGGTGTTGATATTAATGTCGGGTGTTGATGATGTTGATGACGGGTGTTAATAATGTTGATGAGGGGTGTTGATGTTAATGACGGATGTTGATGTTAATAACTGGTATTGATGTTAAAAACCGGTGTTGATGTTAATGACGGGTGTTGATCTTAATGACTGGTGTTAATGTTAATAAGAACATAAGAAAGAAGGAACACTGCAGCAGGCCTACTGGCCCATGCGAGGCAGGTCCAATTCTCCCACCTTACCTTTGATATACCTTTGAAGAGTTTCGAGAGTATCTACTCTCTGAGCCCGGCCATGGGCCAGGCTCGTCTGGTGCTTGCCTGGTCAACCAGGCTGGTACTGCTGGAGGCCCGCTGCCCCACATATCCATCACAGCCTGGTTGATCTGGCACCTGGTGAAGATATTTGTCCAGTTTCCTCTTGAAGGCTTCTACACTGGTTCCAGCCGTGTTTCGGATATCTTCTGGTAAGATGTTGAATAGTCTGGGACCCCGGATGTTAATACAGTGCTCCCGTATTGTCCCCACCGCACCCCTGCTCCTCACTGGGTTTATTTTACACTTTCTCCCATATCTCTCACTCCAGTATGTTGTTATGGCAGTGTGCAGATTTGGGACCAGGCCCTCAAGTACTTTCCATGTATATATTATCATGTATCTCTCTCTCCTCCGCTCCAATGAGTACATGTTCAAGACTTGAAGGCGTTCCCAATAATTTAGATGTTTCAATGGCTCAATGTGAGCCGTAAACGATCACTGAATTTGTTCCAGCTCTGATATTTCTCCTGCCCTGAACGGGGCCGTCAGCACTGAGCAGTATTCTAAGTGAGGGAGCACTAGCGATTTGAATAGTGTCACCATCGGCATTATTTCCCTTGTTTTGAAAGTTCTCAATACCCACCCGTCATCTTCCTGGCTGTTGTGATCTTTGTCTTGTTATGGTCTTTAAACGACAGATCAGCAGACATAATTATTCCCAAGTCCTTTACGTGTTCCTTTCGTTCTATGTGGTGACCCTCTTGCGTTTTGTATATAGTGTTCCTTTTGAGTTCTTCATTTTTTCCATACCTAAGCAGCTGAAACTTATCACCATTGAACGTTATGTTGTTCTCCACTGCCCACTGGAAGACCCTGCTTATGTCCTCCTGTAATTTTTCAGTGTCCTCTACCGTAGTGACTTTCATGCTTATTTTAGTGTCATCTGCAAATGATGATACAAAAGTGTGCTGGGTGTTTTTATCTATGTCTGCTATGAGGATGAGAAACAGCAGAGGTGCCAGGACAGTGCCTTGGGGCACTGAGCTTTTGACCTCGCTGATGCTGGATCTTGCCCTGTTCACTACTACTTTTTGTGTTCTTTGTGTTAGGAACTCAAAAATCCATCTGCCTACCTTCCCCGTAATGCCTATGGCCCTCATTTTGTGCGCTATCACTCCATGATCGCATTTGTCAAACGCCTTTGCAAAATCTGTGTAAATCACATCTGCGTTTTGGTCGTCCTCCAATGCCTCAGTAATTCTGTCATAATGGTTCAGCAGCTGTGACAGGCATGATCGACCCGCTCTAAAGCCATGCTGGTTCGGGTTATGTTGGTTGTGCTGGTCCATGAACTTTGTAATCTGCCGTCTCATCACTCTTTCAAAGATTTTTATGATGTGAGAAGTGAGGGCTACTGGTCTGTAATTTTTAGCTAGTGCTCTACTACCTCCCTTATGCAAAGGAGCTATGTCTGCATGTTAAAAAAGGAAATAAACATAAACATTATAACTGGAGAATTAGTCACACAATCATAGACTTTTTGGCACTGCTCATATGTAAAATTACTTTAATAGTCTGAGGCTATAAGATTGCGGACATGTGAAACTCGCCTAACATAAAAGTGATCAAGTTCTATGCCAAACGAGCCCACAGTCACGCTTTGACAAAACTATGTTAGAAAAAGGCACCATCACAACACAGCGGTGGCCACACACTGGCGTTGATGCGTTTTACTAAATTACAATAAACATGATAATAATGTAAAGAGTGAACATTGTACATACTACCCTGAGAAGTGCCATTTAATAACAAACACAAGAGCTAAGTATCACATCTATTGATTTCCCATCTATCTTGACACATGTTAATAATGCTGTAAGACAGATTTAAAGTATGTATGACACCACCAATGCTTGAAACAGGAACACTATCAAAGAGTAGTGAAAAGAAAGAGAAAAAAAATTCTTATTAAATTCTACGTAGAAAGAAAGATCACATAACCACCCCCATCTCACAGCAATCTTTAATAAACAAAACTGGTTCCCCATGACACACCTCTACGAGAAACAGGAGAGCATGGGAGAGGAGAAAATATCAGGCCCCAAAACCAGGTGAATAGTCACATAAATTTTGTTGGCGGGACTGTGGCCATAAACACTGGAGTCATCACCAAAGACTCCTCTAAAAGGTGGACCTACCAGGCCGGCACCTACATGTCATTCCAAGGACCCTGGAGTCACCCCAGTGGTGATCCAAAAAAAAAATTAAAAGTCCTGGAGAAGCAAAAAAACCCCGGATCATTTGATATGACCCAAAAAAGTGGGGGGCATCACCGCCAGCCCCACGTTCACCCAAAACATTAGGTCCAACAGCCCCTATACCAACATAAAACACAGGTGAGGCATACCAGCCAGCACCTAAAAAAACACAGGTGAGGCGTACCAGCCAGCACCTAAAAAAAACGGAGCATACCTTACCTAGGTATGGCACCTTATGTGACTACCCCCAAAACACACAATAGGGCGTTCTGATACCTCCAACTCCGCTCAACCTGCATTTCTCCTTTTTGGTGGTCCAAGGTTCCATCTACTCGTCTACCGCAAATCACTGCCGCGCCATGTGTAACCCACGCGACGCCGCCACCCTCACCACAAACATTTGGAAAATAAATCCCTAGCTGGATTTCTCTATTTCACCGCTTAAACTTACTTTACAGTATTCACCAAAAGCACAGCATATTTCTAAAATTATCATTTACATTTATCTAAAGGTTATACATTATTATTACTGTTTTTCCTAATTACCTGAGATTTATGGCACACTTCTCCAATAGCTATATATTACGTATATTTAAATGTCATGCAGAAACCTGCATAACACTGCACTCTTTAAGGCCTCTGGAATTTCACCTAGATCTAAGCTCTTTCTCCACAGAATACTAAGGGCTCTTGCTAATGGTACTTTGCACTGCTTTATAAATAAAGCATTCCATGAATCTGGTCCAGGTGCTGAGTGAGTGGGCATGTTGGCCATTTCTTTTTCGAAATCTATGGGATTTGTACTAATGTCGGTTAGGTGGTCTGCGCAGCCTTCTGCTGGAGTGAAAAATATTTCTGCATTTTCTACCTTGCTGTCATTTAGTGGGTTGCTGAACACTGACTCATACTGTTCTTTTAGAATTTCACTCATTTCCTGTTCATCGTCCGTATACGAATCTCCTCTCAATAATGGTCCAATTCTACAGGTAGTTCTTAGCTTGGATTTTGCATAGGAGTAGAAATATTTTGGGTTTCTTGCAATATCCTGTATGGCTCTTTGTTCCCTTTGTACTTCTTCTGTCAGGTATGACATCTTAAGTTTTTGCTCTAATTCCGTGATCTCTCGGTTAAGGCTATCTCTCTTCTGTTGCAACATAACTGTGTTTTTCAGCAATTCAGTAACCCGTTTTCTTCTCCTGTACCATCTCCTACGCTCTCTATATCTGATCTTCTTCGGGTTTCCTCAATGGTACGTGTTTCATACATACCTTGTATGCTTCTGTATTCAGCTTCTCTAGGCACTGGTGGGGATTTAGGGTGCTCATGTCTGATTCCCATGATATGTCTGATAGCTCTTGGTTTATTTTTCCCAGTCAATTCTATGATTATTAAAATTAAACTTACTGAACATTCCGTCTCTAACATTAGTGTCACAGTTCCCTAACCCTGAGTTAATACTAGTTTGAACTTCTATGATGTTATGATCAGAGTATATTGTTTTTGTAACTGTTATGTCTCTGATTAATTCCTCGTTGTTTGTGAATATCAAATCCAGGGTATTTTCATTTCTAGTGGGATCAATTATCTGTTGGTTTAGTGAGTACTTTTCACAAAGCCTCATTAGTTCCCTGGTATGTGCCTGTTGAGCCAGGGTGCTTCCAGGAGTTATTTCTGGTATAATATTATGGTGCCTCATCTTCCATTTTACATGAGGGAGATTAAAATCTCCAAGGATTAAAATGTTTGGGGTGGGATTCTCTAGCCTATCCAGATAGCTATCTATCTTCTTTAACTGCTCTGTGAATTCCTCCGCAGTTGCTGATGGTGGTTTGTATACTAGGATAATTACTAGATTCTTATTTTCCACTTTAATGCCGAGGATTTCTACTATATCATTCGTAGCGTTCAAAACTTCTGTGCAACAGAGAGTATCTTTTATATAGAGTCCTACTCCTCCCTGTGACCTATTAATTCTATCACATCTATACATGTTATAGTTTTCTATCTGAATCTCTCCGTCCAAAACATCCCTTGTATGTGTTTCTGTAAATGCTCCAAACATGGCATTTGCTTCTGATAGGAGTCCACTAACATAACTAACTTTGTCATTTTTTTTTGATTTCAGACCCTGAATATTTGCAAATATGAAGCAGGAGTTACCATTTGGGATGTTTGGTCTTTGTGTTTGGTTAGTACCACTGGTGATGTCCTACCTGGTATGGCCCTGGTGCCCATACCCTGGTTTCTCCAGTACTGACTTTGATTGTTTATACAGCCCTGATGAGCTGGTGCCTGTCTTGTCTTGTCCCACTGTTCTGCCCATCTGTCCCCTCTGTACCATTTCCACCTTTTGTATCTTTCTTTTATCTGGTTGTTTCTCCTTATATCTAAAAAGATTGCTGTTCTTTTTCATTTTCCCTTTCCCTGCTTTCTCTGTATCGTACTGTTCCCTTTATATGGTGGTCTGGGCAGCTCATGTCATAACATTCTCTGGACTGTGTTGAAGCTTGACACATCACTGGATGGAAGTATCTGCACTCTTTGTTAAACCGACACTTTCCTTTCCTTAACATGTTGGCACATTTTCTGGTGTGTTTATTCCAACAATCTCTGCCATAAAGGCACATACCTTTAGCATAGAATCTGCATATGTTTTGGCTGCCTATATTTACTGACTTTGTATTTTCCCAAAGATCTGCAGAATTATCTGCGTTTTTTCCTCTCTTTCCACTCCTTGGTTTTCCTCGTTATCTGCGGTTTTCTCCTTTGATGACATGGGGCCAACATTTTCCCTGGAAGAGGACTCCCTACTATATCTGTATTAGAGGCTATGGCTGTGGTGGCGTCCTTAACCAAAACCGGATGTTCACTATGGCTGGGGGCTGGGTCTGGGTCAGTCCTGGGGCTGGGGGCTGAGTTAGCTAATGTTTTTGTCTCCTCTGTTTTTTCCCGTGGATGACTGTTTATTTTTGGGTCAATTGTTGTAGACTGGTCATTCTGTGTGTTATACTTTACCCTTTCTTATCTTCCCAAGTTCTATATATACCGGGGAGACTATTCAATAGTTCCTCTTTTTCTTCATGCTTATTGTTTATTAGCCTCCTGAGTGCTTTCCTGATATCTGTCCATAGTTCCACATCCTTGTTGCAGATCCAGAAACACCTTTCTAGACGGATGTCACTTCTTGTTACTGTGTTAATTTTTGAACATGTGACATGATGTTTTGAAAAGCAATGGTTGCATGTGATTCTAGATCTTTTCCCAAGAGCCTTTTCACAAGTCATACAGATATACTGTACTGCCATCCTGTCTGTATCGTATTTGTATTAGTATATGTGGGATGTACTGATTATGAAGACTTACCACACCTTATATTATATTATTGTTATAATATGTATTTATTTCTGTTTGCTCACTGTATAACTCTTTCTATATTTATTCCTCTCTGATCAGTCCTATATACATTTTAATGTATTATTCTCACTGAGATCCCCACACTGGTCTAGACAGGATATTGTGGTATGGTGTATATGGTGTTTTTATGGGTGTGTATGGTAGGCCTCCGTGGCTGACTTCAGCACTGCCAGGCGTATGACTAAAGCACACCACTCAGTCCTATACTGCCATGCGATGCCCCGTTTTAGACCACTTTCATTTTCTTAGATCACTATCCTTGTGTTTTCTACTGCCAATTGGGTTCACTAGGTCTTTCTTATTCTGTCCTGGTATCCTAGTCTATTCGTTATAAGTGGTAACTCAGATCTATAAAAGTCGCTTTGCACATTGACCACTCCAGGGCAAGTGGTCACCCACACTGCCATACTACTATTGGATTTAATTTACTTTTATTTTATACCTAATAGTTTATCACTGTGCTGTACACTGGTTATTACAAGGATATACACTATATTTATTCCAGATACCTTTTCTTTTCACTGAACTAATACTGTGGTCATTGCTTTATTTCCACACGATACCTATGCTTCCGGTAGTTTCCCCTTACACTTCCATGGCAAAAACTTCCACACTTAGTAGTGGCAGCGAGAAAGACACTTCACATGGTTTTATACTCCAATTATGTATACTGTGATTCCCTGCACCTCAGTGCCACCATCACTTGTTTTTGTTTCTTATAACTATAGAATTTACTTATCTGTTATTTCTGCTTCTCAGGACCTCTGGCAATTTTCACTAGTGCCAATCCTTGTAGTATATTTCCATATGCTATACCATATCTTTTAAGCTATACTGGGGATTTATTACTATTTCTCTTACTACAGATTTGGTTCACTGTATCACTGCACATATATATCCTTGCCACTCGCTATATTACTTAGTTAGTTCAATATATGTTTGTTAATTTTCACCTCCGAATTTGGATGTATCTGGCAATAATTCGCTGGCCTCCAGGCCTATTCCCACGGTAACGGTTGCTCCACCGGCACTCTAGAATTTACACTATAGTCTATATTTTTTTCCTATTTAATGTTCACTGCGATTTCTCTTATGTTGGTTCAAATGCGTATATGCACTTTATGGTTACACACACTTAATTCTCGCACTGTGTCTCCTCAGCTACTATCAGTAAACGCAATTTAAGACGGAGCTCCACCCCGCGTAACCACCCACGACACGAACTTCAGCTAATGCCTTGGCCTGGTCAGGTCAGTCACTAATGACTGGTGTTGATATTAATGACAGGTGTTGATGTTAATGATGGGTGTTGATGATGGGTTTCATGTTAATGACAGGTGTTGATGTTAATGGTGGGTGTTAATGTTGATGATGGGTGTTGATGTTTATTTCGGGTGTTGATAATGCTATTGCTAATGATGGGTGTTGGTGTTAATGACAGGTGTTGACGTTAATGATGGACGTTAATTATGTTTATAACTGGTGTTGATGTTAATGATGGAGTGTTGATGTTAATGACCGGAACTGATGTTAATGACGGGTATTGATGTTAATGACGGGTGTTGATGTTAATGACGGGTATTGATGTTAATGATGGGTGTTGATGTTAATCATATGTGTTGATGTTAATGAAGGGTTTATACTTGGAGTATACATGGAGAGGGTTTCGAGGGTCAACGCTCCCGCGGCCTTGTCTATGACCAGGCCTCATGGTGGATCAGGGTCTGATCAACCAGGCTGTTACTGTTGGTCGCACGCAACCTAACTTACAAACCACATCCCGACTGGTCAGGTACTGACTTTAGGTGCCTGTCCAGCGCCTTCTTGAAGACAACCAGGGGTCTATTAGTAATCCCCTTTGTGTATGCTGGGAGGCAGTTGAACATCTTGGGCCCCTGACACTTATTGTGTTGTCTCTTATCGAGATAGTGGCACCCCTGCTTTTCATTGAGGGAATGTTGCATATTCTGCCGAGTCTTTTGCTTTCGTAGGAAGTAATTTTCGTGTGCAAGTTTGGTACTAATTCCTCTAGGATTTTCCAAGTGTATATAATAATGTATCTCTCCCGCCTGCGCTCTAGGGAGTACAGATTGAGGAACTTCAAGCGTTCCCAGTAATTGAGGTGGTTTATCGCAGTTATGCGTGCGGTGAAGGTTCTCTGCACATTTTCTAGGTCAGCAATTTCACCTGCCTTGAAAGGTGCAGTTAGTGTGCAGCAATATTCCAGCCTAGATAGAACAAGCGACCTGAAGAGTGTCATCATGGGCTTGGCATCCCTAGTTTTGAAGGTTCTCATTATCCATCCTGTCATTTTTCTAGCAGATGCGATTGATACAATGTTATGGTCTTTGAAGGTGAGATCCTCTGTCATGATCACTCCCAGGTCTTTGACATTAGTTTTTCGCTCTATTGTGTGGTTGGAATTTGTTTTATACTCTGAAGAAATTTTAATGTCCTCACGTTTTCCATATCGGAGTTGATGTTAATGACGGGTGGTATTAATGATTGGTATTGATGATGGGTGTTGATGATGCTGATGACGGATGCTGATGGTAATGACAAGTGTTGATGTTAATGACTGGTGTTGATGATATTAATAACGGGTGTTGATGCTGGATGTTGATGATCTTGATGACAGTTGTTGATGTTAATAATGGGTGTTGATGATGTTGATGCTGGATGTTGATGATCTTGATGACAGGTGTTGATGTTAATGATAGGTGTAGATGTTAATGATGTGTGTTGATGATGTTGATGGCGAATGTTGATGCTAATGACAGGTGTTGATGACGAGTGTTGATGCTAATGACAGGTGTTGATGAAACTGATGACGGGTGTTGATGTTAATGACGGGTGTTGATGTTAATGACGGGTGTTGATGATGCTTACGATGGGTGATGTTAATGATAGGTGTTGATGACGGGTGTCTACCTGGAGGGCATTCCTGGGATCAACGCCCCCGCGGGCCGGTCCACGACCAGGCTTCCCGGTGGATCAGGGCCTGATCAACCAGGCTGTTACTGCTGGTCGCACGTAGTCCAACGTACGAACCACAGCCCGGCTGATCCGACACCGACTTGAAGGCAGCCAGGGGCCTATTGGTAATTCCCTTTATGGATAGTGGGAGGCTGTTGTACAGTCTTAGGCCCCGGACACTTATGGTGTTTTCTCTTAGTGTATTAATGGCTTCCCTACTTTTCATTGGGGGTATTTTGCACCGCCTGCCCAGTCTTTTACTTTCTTAGGGAGTGATTTCTGTGTGCAGATTCGGGACTATTTTTTTCTAAAATTTTCCAAGTGTAGATTATGATATATCTCTCTCGCCTGCGTTCCAGTGAGTACAAGTCAAGGGCTTCCAAGCTTTCCCAGTAGTTGAGGTGTTTGATGTAACTTATATGTGCAGTAAAGGTTCTCTGTGCATTCTCTAGATCCGCAATTTCACCTGCTTTGAACGGAGATGTTAATGTACAGCAATATTCCAGCCAAAAGAGAACAAGTGATTTGAAAAAGATCATCATTGGCTTGGAATTTCTTGTTTTGAACGTTCTCATTATCCATCCTATCATTTTCTTTGCAGTTGTGATCGTGGCACTGTTGTGATCCTTGAAAGTGAGATCCTCAGACATTACCACTCCCAGGTCCCTCACATTATTTTTCCGCTCTATTGTATGATCAGAGTTTGTAATATACTCAGTTCTAGTTATTATCTAATCCAGTTTTCCATAACGGAGTAGTTGGAATTTGTCTTCATTGAACATCAGTGTTTTCCGTTGCCCATTGGAAAACTTGGTTTATATCTTCTTGGAGGTTAACCGTGTCCTCAATAGATGACAGTCTCATGCAAATCTTAGTATCGTCTGCAAAGGATGACACGGTGGTGTAGATTACATCTCTATCTATGTCCGATATGAGGATGAGGAACAGGATGGGGACGAGTGGAACAGAGCTTTTCACTATGGCAGCATCCGATTTAACTCTGTTGACCACTACTCTTTGTGTTCGATTAGTTATTAAGTTGAAGATCCATCTGCCCACTTTGCCAGTTATTCCTTTAGCACGTATTTTGTGCGCTATTACACCATGATCGCACTTGTCAAAGGCTTTTGAAAAGTCTGTTTATTACATCTGCATTCTGTTTTTCTTCCAGTGCATCCAAGACCATATCATAGTGATCCAGTAGTTGCGAGAGGCAGGAGCGACCTGCTCTGAACCCATGTTGCCCTGGGTTGTGCAGTTTTGGGGGAATCCAAGTAATTTGCAATCATGCTTCTTAGTACTCTTTCAAAGATTTTTATGATGTGGGACGTTAGAGCTATTGGTCTATAGTTCTTAGCTAATGTTTTGCTGCCACCATTATGGAGTGGGGTTATATCCGCTGTTTTTAGTGACTGTGGAATCTCGCCTGTGTCTAAGCTCCTTCTCCATAGTATACTTAGGGCCTGTGAGAGGGGTTTCTTGCAGTTCTTAATGAACACAGTTCCACGAGTCTGGGCCTGGGGCTGAGTGCATGGGTATGTTGTCAATGGCTTTCTCAAAGTCTAGTGGAATTAGGGTAATGTCGGAAATCTGGCATACATTGATGGAGTTTTGAGGCTCATTCATGAAAAAATCATTTGGAATCTCGATCTTCATATTGATTAGTGACTCACTAAACACCAAGTCGTATTGTGATTTCAGTATCTCACTTATTTCTTTGTTGTCATCTGTGTAAGTCCATCTTGTCTTAGCAAGGGCCCGATACTAAATGTTGTATTTGTCTTGTTTTTAGCATATGAAAAGAAATATTTCGAATTTCTTTCAATTACACTAATCGCTTTAAGCTCCTCCTGTCTCCCCTGGTTCCTGTAAGAGTCTTTTAACTTAAGTTCGATACTTTCCACTTCCCTGGTCAGCGCTTCCTTCAGTGTATCAGATAATCTAGCGTTCTTGAGGAGCTCAGTGATTCTTCGTCGTCTTCTGTAGAGGGAGCGTCTTTCTCTTTCCAGTTTACTCCTGCTCTTCTTCTTTCTTAGGGGAATATGCCTTGAACATACTTCAGTTGCCAGGAAGTTGATCCTTTCAAGACACTGGTTAGGATCCAGGTTAATTAAGATATCTTCCCAACATGTTTCATTTAAGACATGGTTCACCTGATCCCAGTTGATGTTCTTGTTGTTGAAGTTGTATTGATGTTAATGATGGGTGTTGATGTTAATGATGGGTGCTGATGTTAATGAAGGGTGTTGATGACGTTGATGACCGGTGCTGATGTTAATAACAAGTGTTGATATTAATGATGTGTGTTGATGTTAATGGTGGGTGTTCATGTTAATGACGGTTGTTGATGTTTATGATGGGTGTTGATGTTAATGAGGGTGTTGATGTTAATGACGGGTGTTGATGTTAATGACGGGTGTTGATGTTAATGATGGATGTTGATGTTAATGATGGTTGTTGATGTTAATGACGGGTGTTGATATTAATGACGGTTGTTGAAGTTAATGATGGGTGTTGATGTTAATGAAAGTGTTGTTAATGATGAGTGTTGATGTTAAGGAAGGTGTTGATGTTAATGATGGGTGTTGATGTTAATGACTGGTGTTGATGTTAATGATGTATGTTGATGTTAATGATGGATGTTGATGTTAATGACGAGTGTTGATGTTAATGACGGGTGTTGATGTTAATGACGGATGTTGATGTTAATGACGGGTGTTGATGTTAATGACGGTTGTTGATGTTAATGACAGTTGTTGATGATGTTAATAACGGGTGTTGATGTTAGTGAAGTGTTTTGATAATGTTGATGATATTAATAACGGGTGTTGATGTTGATTACTGGTGTTAATGATGACGACGGTGTTGATGTTGAGGTATTGATGTTAATGACAGAAGTTGATGTTAATGACAGGTGTTGATGTTAATGACGGGTGTTGATGATGGCAATGATCGGTGTTGATGATGTTAATAACGGGTGTTTATGTTAATGAAGTATGTTGATGATGTTGATGACGGGTGTTGATGACGGGTGTTGATGATGGTAGTGACTGTTGTCGATGATGTTAATAACGGAACATATAAGTTACATCAAACACCTCAACTACTGGGAAAGCTTGGAAGCACTTGACTTGTATTCACTGGAACGCAGGCGAGAGAGATATATCATAATCTACACTTGGAAAATTATATAATTAATGATCCCGAATCTGCACACAGAAATCACTCCCGACGAAAGTAAAAGACTTGGCAGGCGGTGCAAAATACCCCAATGAAAAGTAGGGGCGCCATTAGTACACTAAGAGAAAACACAATAAGTGTCCGGGGCCCAAGACTGTTCAACAGCCTCCCACCAGGCATAAGGGGAATTACCAATAGGCCCCTGACTGCCTTCAAGAGGCAGCTGGACAGATACTTTAAGTTGGTGCCGGATCAGCCGGCACCAGCTTTAAGTATCTGTCCAGCAGCAACAGCCTGGTTAATCAGGCCCTGATCCACCGGAAGGCCTGGTCATGAACCGGGGCACGAGGGCGTTAATCCCCGGAATACCCTCCAGGTAAACTCCAGGTAGGTCAATTTAGTATTGTGTATGTCATGGTCGTGTCTCCCCCCGTTCTCCATGCCTCAACTCACAACATCCATGCAATGTTCAAAACCTCCTGTTTCTCAGTTGCAACAACAGACTAGTTGCTTACCGTCATAGTTTTTCTACTGCCTTTATGTTTTACACAAGTGAGGGCTCCACT
>WNWK01010627.1:67500-69189 GCA_009830355.1 Cherax destructor | reverse complement strand
ATGGAAAATTCTCGAGGGCTTAGTACCAAACTTGCACACAAAAAATCACTCCCTACGAAAGCAAAGACTCGGCAGGCGATGTAACATCCCCCAATGAAGAGCAGGGGTGCCACTAGGTTGAGGGACAACACAATAGGGTGTCAGGGGCCCAAGATTGTTCAGCACCTCCCAGCATACATCAGGGGATTACCAACAAGCTGGCTGTCTTCAAGCAGGCACTGGACCAGGCACCTCAAGTCGGTACGGATCCAGCCGGGCTGTGGTTCGTACCATTGGACTGCGTGCGGCCAAAGCGTAACAGCCTGGTTGATCAGGCCTCTGGTGTGGAGGCCTGAGGTCACAGACCGGCGGCGGGCCGCAGGGAGCGTTGACCTGAATTCTCTCAGGTAGACTCAGGTAGACTCACTCTGTCGTGCTCCAACTAATCCTCTTTCAGCCTACTATTCTATTTGTATATAGATAAGAATGATTATTCTATAGCTGTGCTTTTGCAAAAGTTCTTAGCCAGTGACACACTCCATCCTATTTGTTATTTCTCTTCTAATCTGAAATGACATCAGGAAAGCTTTGCAACGCTCGATAAAGAGGCCTTAGCTCTGATGCTGCTGTTAGAACACTAACATTTACTTGACCACTACTCCAATTAAAGTAATTTTTTTACAGACCATAATGATTTTACATTCATAAACACAATGAAGTGAAAGATGCTGGGCTAACAAGATGGCTGTTCGTAGCCAATCTTTCACAATTAGCATTCATCATATTAGTGGTCCTGGTAATATTACTGCTCATACTTTCTCACGTCTTTGACTTAAATTAAGGGAAAAGTGTTGCCCAGACCATCCAGTCTGCAACTGGATGAAACACCGTCTATTGTCTGACCAAATCCAATGAAACAGCAAATGTTTCCTTGCCTCTAGACTCCCAGGCTCAGCAGTTTACTGTTCCATTTTCCAGCCAAAGAGAAGCAGACTTGTAAACTCTGCTCTACGAATGAAGACATGTATCATTCTAGATATATGCACAGTGTCTGCAAGATATATGCACAGTGTCTGCAAGATATATACACATTGTCTGCAAGATATATACACACTGTCTGCAAGATATATACACATTGTCTGCAAGATATATGCACAGTGTCTGCAAGATATATACACAGTGTCTGCAAGATATATGCACAGTGTCTGCAAGATATATACACAGTGTCTGCAAGATATATGCACAGTGTCTGCAAGATATATGCACAGTGTCTGCAAGATATATGCACAGTGTCTGCAAGGTATATGCACAGTGTCTGCAAGGTATATGCACAGTGTCTGCAAGATATATGCACAGTGTCTGCAAGATATATGCACAGTTTCTGCAAGATATATACACAGTGTCTGCAAGATATATGCACAGTGTCTGCAAGATATATGCACAGTGTCTGCAAGGTATATGCACAGTGTCTGCAAGGTATATTCACAGTGTCTGCAAGATATATGCACAGTGTCTGCCTATGGGTCACCAGAAACTGCTTCATCCAACTCCACCTACAGAGGTTTTAGGTAATTTGTACAAGTTGTTCAAAATAAGTAAGATTTATACTATTGAAATATTCTAAATATATAAAAAAAACTCTTTGTCAATTGTAGATACATTTTAAAAGTTCACAGTATTACAATCTACAATGTTTCATATTTTATAATG
>WNWK01010627.1:7500-62500 GCA_009830355.1 Cherax destructor | reverse complement strand
CACACACACGCACATACACGCACATTTAAATGTACATCACGTGTACAAACACGGACACACCTTCAGCAGACAGTGACAGGTCACCACACACCTTCAGCAGACAGTGACGGGTCACTATCTGGAAAAGACTTGTGTCAGGACGTAGTTCCTGGTGATTATATTATCATCATTATTATCAACATTTTGTGTTTCCCTGTGACTAGTTAATGATCCTGATAGTGACTAGTTAATGATCCTGGTAGTGACTAGTTAATGATCCTGGTAGTGACTAGTTAATGATTCTGGTAGTGACTAGTTAATGATCCTGGTAGTGACTAGTTAATGATCCGGTACGAGTAGTGACTAGTTAATGATCCTGGTAGTGACTAGTTAATGATCCTGGTAGTGACTAGTTAATGATCCTGGTAGTGACTAGTTAATGATCCTGGTAGTGACTAGTTAATGATCCTGGTAGTGACTAGTTAATGATCCTGGTAGTGACTAGTTAATGATCCTGGTAGTGACTAGTTAATGATCCTGGTAGTGACTAGTTAATGATCCTGGTAGTGACTAGTTAATGATCCTGGTAGTGACTAGTTAATGATCCTGGTAGTGACTAGTTAATGATCCTGGTAGTGACTAGTTAATGATCCTGGTAGTGACTAGTTAATGATCCTGGTAGTGACTAGTTAATGATCCTGGTAGTGACTAGTTAATGATCCTGGTAGTGACTAGTTAATGATCCTGGTAGTGACTAGTTAATGATCCTGGTAGTGACTAGTTAATGATCCTGGTAGTGACTAGTTAATGATCCTGGTAGTGACTAGTTAATGATCCTGGTAGTGACTAGTTAATGATCCTGGTAGTGACTAGTTAATGATCCTGGTAGTGACTAGTTAATGATCCTGGTAGTGACAGTTAATGATCCTGGAGTGACTAGTTAAATCTTGTAGTTGATCCCGTACATATGATATGACTAGTTAATGGTCTAAGTCCCACTGAAAGTCCTCATAAGTTTCAGTCTTCCATGTGCGGATTATTTATGTATAATTTTTAAATTCGTTCATGTATTTAGGAACATTTGAGCATCTGTATACATATGAATATACATATATATGTATAAGTGGCTGTCACCACCAAGAACAACATTAGTGTTCACTATGATGAATGAACTTGTTTAAGTTCATTCATCATAGTGAGGTCTTAGTCAGGTGTGATCATGGATAGGTGAGGTCTTAGTCAGGTGTGATCATGGATAGGTGAGGTCTTAGTCAGGTGTGGTCATGGATAGGTGAGGTCTTAGTCAGGTGTGATCATGGATAGGTGAGGTCTTAGTCAGGTGTGGTCATGGATATGTGAGGTCCTAGTCAGGTGTGGTCATGGATAGGTGAGGTCTTAGTCAGGTGTGATCATGGATAGGTGAGGTCTTAGTCAGGTGTGGTCATGGATAGGTGAGGTCTTAGTCAGGTGTGGTCATGGATAGGTGAGGTCTTAGTCAGGTGTGGTCATGGATAGGTGAGGTCTTAGTCAGGTGTGGTCATGGATAGGTGAGGTCTTAGTCAGGTTGGTCATGGATAGGTGAGGTCTTAGTCAGGTGTGGTCATGGATAGGTGAGGTCTTAGTCAGGTGTGGTCATGGATAGGTGAGGTCTTAGTCAGGTGTGATCATGGATAGGTGAGGTCTTAGTCAGGTGTGATCATGGATAGGTGAGGTCTTAGTCAGGTGTGGTCATGGATAGGTGAGGTCTTAGTCAGGTGTGGTCATGGATAGGTTAGGTCTTAGTCAGGTGTGGTCATGGATAGGTGAGGTCTTAGTCAGGTGTGGTCATGGATAGGTGAGGTCTTAGTCAGGTGTGGTCATGGATAGGTGAGGTCTTAGTCAGGTGTGGTCATGGATAGGTGAGGTCTTAGTCAGGTGTGGTCATGGATAGGTGAGGTCTTAGTCAGGTGGTCATGGATAGGTGAGGTCTTAGTCAGGTGTGGTCATGGATAGGTGAGGTCTTAGTCAGGTGTGGTCATGGATAGGTGAGGTCTTAGTCAGGTGTGATCATGGATAGGTGAGGTCTTAGTCAGGTGTGATCATGGATAGGTGAGGTCTTAGTCAGGTGTGTCATGGATAGGTGAGGTCTTAGTCAGGTGTGGTCATGGATAGGTTAGGGTCTTAGTCAGGTGTGGTCATGGATAGGTGAGGTCTTAGTCAGGTGTGGTCATGGATAGGTGAGGTCTTAGTCAGGTGTGGTCATGGATAGGTGAGGTCTTAGTCAGGTGTGGTCATGGATAGGTGAGGTCTTAGTCAGGTGTGGTCATGGATAGGTGAGGTCTTAGTCAGGTATGGTCATGGATAGGTGAGGTCTTAGTCAGGTGTGGTCATGGATAGGTGAGGTCTTAGTCAGGTGTGGTCATGGATAGGTGAGGTCTTAGTCAGGTGTGATCATGGATAGGTGAGGTCTTAGTCAGGTGTGATCATGGATAGGTGAGGTCTTAGTCAGGTGTGTCATGGATAGGTGAGGTCTTAGTCAGGTGTGGTCATGGATAGGTTAGGTCTTAGTCAGGTGTGGTCATGGATAGGTGAGGTCTTAGTCAGGTGTGGTCATGGATAGGTGAGGTCTTAGTCAGGTGTGGTCATGGATAGGTGAGGTCTTAGTCAGGTGTGGTCATGGATAGGTGAGGTCTTAGTCAGGTGTGGTCATGGATAGGTGAGGTCTTAGTCAGGTATGGTCATGGATAGGTGAGGTCTTAGTCAGGTGTGGTCATGGATAGGTGAGGTCTTAGTCAGGTGTGGTCATGGATAGGTGAGGTCTTAGTCAGGTGTGATCATGGATAGGTGAGGTCTTAGTCAGGTGTGGTCATGGATAGGTGAGGTCTTAGTCAGGTGTGGTCATGGATAGGTGAGGTCTTAGTCAGGTGTGGTCATGGATAGGTGAGGTCTTAGTCAGGTGTGGTCATGGATAGGTGAGGTCTTAGTCAGGTGTGGTCATGGATAGGTGAGGTCTTAGTCAGGTGTGGTCATGGATAGGTGAGGTCTTAGTCAGGTGTGGTCATGGATAGGTGAGGTCTTAGTCAGGTGTGGTCATGGATAGGTGAGGTCTTAGTCAGGTGTGGTCATGGATAGGTGAGGTCTTAGTCAGGTATGGTCATGGATAGGTGAGGTCTTAGTCAGGTGTGGTCATGGATAGGTGAGGTCTTAGTCAGGTGTGGTCATGGATAGGTGAGGTCTTAGTCAGGTGTGATCATGGATAGGTGAGGTCTTAGTCAGGTGTGGTCATGGATAGGTGAGGTCTTAGTCAGGTGTGGTCATGGATAGGTGAGGTCTTAGTCAGGTGTGGTCATGGATAGGTGAGGTCTTAGTCAGGTTGGTCATGGATAGGTGAGGTCTTAGTCAGGTGTGGTCATGGATAGGTGAGGTCTTAGTCAGGTGTGGTCATGGATAGGTGAGGTCTTGAGTCAGGTGTGACTATGGATAGGTGAGGTCTTAGTCAGGTGTGGTCATGGATAGGTGAGGTCTTAGTCAGGTGTGGTCATGGATAGGTGAGGTCTTAGTCAGGTGTGGTCATGGATAGGTGAGGTCTTAGTCAGGTGTGGTCATGGATAGGTGAGGTCTTAGTCAGGTGTGGTCATGGATAGGTGAGGTCTTAGTCAGGTGTGGTCATGGATAGGTGAGGTCTTAGTCAGGTGTGATCATGGATAGGTGAGGTCTTAGTCAGGTGTGGTCATGGATAGGTGAGGTCTTAGTCAGGTGTGGTCATGGATAGGTGAGGTCTTAGTCAGGTGTGATCATGGATAGGTGAGGTCTTAGTCAGGTGTGATCATGGATAGGTGAGGTCTTAGTCAGGTGTGGTCATGGATAGGTGAGGTCTTAGTCAGGTGTGGTCATGGATAGGTGAGGTTTTAATAATAATAATAATAAGAAGAAGAAGAAGAACAACAACAACAAGAAAAGGAAGATGAAGAAAGGTAGTGACAATAGAGGTAACATGATGAAGCAACAACACTGAAGGTTTGTAGACACCAACTGTCCTGTATTTCACATTATATTTCCACTTGAAGTTCATTTCACACCATCACCTGCAATTCACACTTGTAGTTCACACTTGTAGTTCGCACTTGTAGTTTACCATCAGCTAAAGTTCACACTTAGGGTACACTTTAGTTAACCTGTCATTTGCACTTGTTATGCACCTTAGGGTAACACCTTAGACCTGCAGTTGTCACTTACGTTTACAAGTAACGAGGCCGCAAGAAAACCTGTTATTTAAATGGATTACAGAAAATATCAATTATGTTCTATATTATTATGTAATTATTTATTCCAATACAGACTGTAAACATATTAGTGCAAAATATCTTTATTCAGACGCATATTACACTTCCTATTTTACCAAGTTATTAAACCAGTGAATAGAAGTGAAATTATTGGTTTATAACTCTCAGGTGTTAGTCTACAACAAGCACTGCTTTGAGGAATTACACATATGTGCACATGTGTCTAATTGCTCATCTTGTAGGTATCGTAGACCATTTATGTACAAGCACAGCTGTGGAAGCACAGACAAGCAAGTCTCGTCTATATGACCTTTTAAGCGTTTTGAATTTTCGTTTCAATTTTATTATTTGTAATTAACTTGGGAAATTATATCAAATTCAAAAAATATGTAGACATCAATACATTCATACATAATAATCTGAAATACATGAATATAATTCATATATTAAATATAAAACATTTTCATTTATTGGTATACATGATATTTTGTATTAATTTTATTTCTTAATTATATTTAACAATATTTTAATTACGACTTTGTTAGTTTAACAGAGTAAACTTAATTTTCTTTGCTTATTATATTATTTGTATTTCGCTTAAGTTTTATAAGGATTAATTACATATCGTAATTCTCTACCGTCTATTATTTATTTTTTGTGTTGCTTCATAATCAGTGTTACTTGTCACAGTAGTTGTTGTACTGACAACTACCTCCTGGAGCTACTGACAACTACCTCCTGGAGCTACTGACAACTTCCTCCTGGAGCTACTGACAACTTCCTCCTGGAGCTACTGACAACTACCTCCTGGAGCTACTGACAACTTCCTCCTGGAGCTACTGACAACTTCCTCCTGGAGCTACTGACAACTACCTCCTGGAGCTACTGACAACTTCCTCCTGGAGCTACTGACAACTTCCTCCTGGAGCTACTGACAACTACCTCCTGGAGCTACTGACAACTTCCTCCTGGAGCTACTGACAACTTCCTCCTGGAGCTACTGACAACTTCTCGAACCTCCCTGGAGCTACTGACAACTTCCTCCTGGAGCTACTGACAACTTCCTCCTGGAGCTACTGACAACTTCCTCCTGGAGCTACTGACAACTTCCTCCTGGAGCTACTGACAACTTCCTCCTGGAGCTACTGACAACTTCCTCCTGGAGCTACTGACAACTACCTCCTGAAGCTACTGACAACTACCTCCTGAGCTACTGACAACTACCTCCTGAGCTACTGACAACTTCCTCCTGGAGCTACTGACAACTACCTCCTGGAGCTACTGACAACTTCCTCCTGGAGCTACTGACAACTTCCTCCTGGAGCTACTGACAACTACCTCCTGGAGCTACTGACAACTTCCTCCTGGAGCTACTGACAACTTCCTCCTGGAGCTACTGACAACTACCTCCTGGAGCTACTGACAACTTCCTCCTGGAGCTACTGACAACTTCCTCCTGGAGCTACTGACAACTTCCTCCTGGAGCTAATGACAACTTCCTCCTGGAGCTACTGACAACTACCTCCTGGAGCTACTGACAACTTCCTCCTGGAGCTACTGACAACTTCCTCCTGGAGCTACTGACAACTACCTCCTGGAGCTACTGACAACTTCCTCCTGGAGCTACTGACAACTTCTTCCTGGAGCTACTGACAACTTCTTCCTGGAGCTGCTGACAACTACCTCCTGGAGCTACTGACAACTGCCTCTTGGAGCTACTGACAACTGCCTCCTGGAGCTACTTACAACTGCCTCTTGGAGCTACTGACAACTACCTCCTGGAGCTACTGACAGCTGCCTCTTGGAGCTACTGACAACTGCCTCTTGGAGCTACTGACAACTACCTCCTGGAGCTACTTACAACTTCTTCTTGGAGCTACTTACAACTTCTTCCTGGAGCTACTTACAACTGCCTCTTGGAGCTGCTGACAACTACCTCCAGGAGCTACAGACAACTTCTTCCTGGAGCTCCTGACAACTTCCTCCTGGAGCTACTTACAACTTCTTCCTGGAGCTACTTACAACTTCTTCCTGGAGCTACTTACAACTGCCTCTTGGAGCTACTGACAACTACCTCCTGGAGCTACTGACAACTTCTTCCTGGAGCTACTGACAACTTCTTCCTGGAGCTATTTACAACTTCTTCCTGGAGCTACTTACAACTTCTTCCTGGAGCTACTTACAACTGCCTCTTGGAGCTACTGACAACTACCTCCTGGAGCTACTGACAACTTCCTCTTGGAGCTACTGACAACTTCTTCCTGGAGCTACTGACAACTTCTTCCTGGAGCTACGTACAACTTCTTCCTGGAGCTACTTACTTCTTCCTGGAGCTACTTACTTCTTCCTGGAGCTACTTACAACTTCTTCCTGGAGCTACTTACTTCTTCCTGGAGCTACTTACAACTTCTTCCTGGAGCTACTTACTTCTTCCTGGAGCTACTTACAACTTCTTCCTGGAGCTACTTACTTCTTCCTGGAGCTACTTACAACTTCTTCCTGGAGCTACTTACTTCTTCCTGGAGCTACTTACAACTTCTTCCTGGAGCTACTTACTTCTTCCTGGAGCTACTTACTTCTTCCTGGAGCTACTTACAACTTCTTCCTGGAGCTACTTACAACTTCTTCCTGGAGCTACTTACTTCTTCCTGGAGCTACTGACAACTTCTTCCTGGAGCTACTTACTTCTTCCTGGAGCTACTTACTTCTTCCTGGAGCTACTGACAACTTCTTCCTGGAGCTACTTACTTCTTCCTGGAGCTACTGACAACTACCTCCTGGAACTACTGACAACTTCCTCCTGGAGCTACTGACAACTACACACACACACACACACACACACACACACACACTCTACTATATTATAAACACAATTTCCCCAGCACACGTACAATACATATTCCACAACCACATATATGCACATATCTGTACTGTCTCACACAGCTGCTAAAATTATATTTAAATTATATTATATATTTTAATAGAATTCTGAATTATCAGAATTGAGAATGCTGTTACATAGTATTTTGTAGATATCCTTAATGATAAATGTTAAAATATAAGGAAGTAACAACTGAGAGAATCTTCTAATGGATATAGCAAAAAAAAAAAAAAAAAAAAACATTCTTATGAATTATTAAATATTAGTCTCTCTCTAACTTTTAATTTTTCATGTCTTCACTTCTCTCACCTTTACTATATCGACAAAAAAATATTCGCAAACACAGGAAAAAAAAATCTAGGAAAAGAAAATAAGATCTACACACTGGAAGAGTCAACCTCTGGAGAAAAGGTATTGTTGGTGTTGATGTTACAACCTGGCCAGTACAACTCTGTCTTAATGTCGTCAATACTGCTGTTTTATGTATTATTATCTTGTTCTACTCTTGTGTGGTACTTGTGTACGGCTGTACCGCTTTACTGTATGCTGTTGTACTTTTCTTGTGTGTTACAGTATTGTTAATATGTGTTACTGTATTGTTCTTCTGTGTTACTGTACTGTACTGTTTTCTATTGTTCTATTGTTATTATGAGTTACTTTTCTTGTGTTTTTGCACTGTTCTCCTGTGTTAATACACTGTTTTATGTGTTAGTATGCAGTTCTTCAATGTTACAGTAGTAATATTCTTCTATGTTACTCTATTTAATTTACTGTACTGTTCTTGTGTGTTGCCGTAGCGTTTTTCTGCATTACTTTACTGTTCTTGTATGTTGACATGCTTGCTGTGTTGTTGACATGCTTGCTGTGTTGTTGACATGCTTGCTGTGTTGTTGACATGCTTGATGTGTTGTTGACATGCATGATGTGTTGTTGACATGCTTGCTGTGTTGTTGACATGCTTGATGTGCTGTGTTGTTGACATGCTTGATGTGTTGTTGAGGTAAGGTAAAGGTCCTACATTATTATTTACATCAAGCACTTCAAACTTTCCCACTGCACCTTCTACAACAGTGTCTCCCACACTGATTATTCATGTCACTTCAAGCAATTATCTTCCATGATTCAACATTCCTAACACATTCACTTAACATATCCCAGGATCCCCCTTTTCTCATTTCACTTATATCCCCTTATAAAATATTAATACAACTAACAATATCCACAATACACACTAAAAAAATAAGTAAATCTCGAAGTAATAAAGTCGACCATCATATTAGACTCCATCTGTTGACAAAACAGATTTCGGCAGCCAGACCTGCAACCTGGCTGGCTAGTTTGTCTCATTGTTACTGTCTCTATTGCTGCTTTATTTTGTGATGATATCTTGCTGTAATATACATTTGCAACCCTAGCAACACACACACACATACATACACACACATACACACACACACATACACATACACACAACACACATACACACACACACACACACACACACACACACCACACACACACACACACACACACACACACACATACTACCCTAACCAAATATATAAAATATATAAAATATATATATATATATATATATATATATATATATGCACATACACACACACATATACACATACACACATACATACACACACACACACACAAACAAGGACTCGTTTAAGACACTGTACACCGTGTACGTCAGGCCCATACTAGAATATGCAGCACCAGTCTGGAACCCACACCTGGTCAAGCACATAAAGAAACTAGAGAAAGTGCAAAGGTTTGCGACAAGGTTAGTTCCACAACTCAGGGGTCTGTCCTATGAAGAAAGGCTGAGGGAAATAGGACTAACAACACTGGAGGAAAGAAGGGTCAGATGAGACATGATAACGACATACAAAATACTGCGGGGAATCGACAAGGTAGACAGTGACAGGATGTTCCAGAGAGGGAACACAGAAACAAGGGGACTCAACTGGAAGCTGAAGACTCAGATGAGTCAAAGGGATGTTAGGAAGCATTTCTTCAGCCACAGAGTAGCAGGGAGAGCAGATACCCAGTAGCGGGCAGCGCAGAGGCGGGGCCAGGAGCTGAGTCTCGACCCCTGCAACCACAATTAGGTGAGTACATATATATATATATATATATATATATATATATATATATATATATATATATATATATTATTTATTAACACATCGGCCGATTCCCACCAAGGCAGGGTGGCACGAAAAAGAAAAAACTTCCATCATCATTCACTCCATCACTGTCTTGCCAGAGGGGCGCTCCACACCACAGCTACAAAACTGCAACATTAACACCCCTCCTTCAGAGTGCCGGCACTGTACTTCCCATCTCCAGAACTCAAGTCCGGCCTGCCGGTTTCCCTGAATCCCTTTATAAATGTTACTTTGCTCACACTCCAACAGCACGTCAAGTATTAAAAACCATGTGCCTCCATTCACTCCTATTAAATACGCTCACACATGCTTGCTGGAAGTCCAAGCCCCTCGCACACAAAACTTCCTTTATCCCCTCCCTCCAACCTTTCCTAGGCCGACCCCTACCCCGCCTTCCCTCCACTACAGATTTATACACTCTCGAAGTCACTCTGTCTCGTTCCATTCTCTCTACATGTCCAAACCACCTCAACAACCCCTCCTCAGCTCTCTGGACAATCGTTTTGGTAATCCCGCACCTCCTCCTAATTTCCAAACTCCGAATTCTCTGCATTATATTCACACCACACATTGACCTCAGACACGACATCTCCACTGCCTCCAGCCTTCTCCTCATTGCAACATTCATCACCCCTGCTTCACACCCATATAAGAGCGTTGGTATAACTATACTCTCATACATTCCCCTCTTTACTTCCATGGACAAAGTTCTTTGTCTCCACAGACTCCGAAGTGTTCCACTCACCCTTTTCCCCTCATCAATTCTATGATTCACCTCATCCTTCATAGACCCATCTGCTGACATGTCCACTCCCAAATATCTGAATACATTCACCTCCTCCATACTCTCTCCCTCCAATCTGATATCCAATCTTTCGTCACCTATTCTTTTTGTTATCCTCATCACCTTACTCTTTCCTATATTCACTTTCAATTTTCTTCTTTTACACACCCTACCAAATTCATCCACCAACCTCTGCAACTTCTCTTCAGAATCTCCCAAAAGCACAGTGTCATCAGCAAAAAGCAACTGTGACAACTCCCACTTTGTATTTGCTTCTTTATCTTTTAGTCTCACACCTCTTGCCAAGACCCTCGCATTCACTTCTCTTACAACCCCATCTATAAATACATTGAACAACCACGGTGACATCACACATCCTTGTCTAAGGCCCACTTTTACTGGGAAATAGTCCCCTTCCCTCCTACACACTCTAACCTGAGCCTCACTATCCTCATAAAAACTCTTCACTGCTTTCAGTAACCTTCCTCCTATTCCATACACCTGCAACATCTGCCACATTGCCCCCCTATCTACCCTATCATACGCCTTTTCCAAATCCATAAATGCCACAAAAACATCTTTACCTTTATCCAAATACTGTTCACCTATATGTTTCACTGTAAACACTTGTTCATCTGCTATCCTGCTTTCTGTCTTACTCCTAATTCTTTCAATAATAACTCTACCATACACTTTACCAGGTACACTCAACAGACTTATTCCCCTATAATTTTTGCACTCTCTTTTGTCCCCTTTGCCTTTATACAAAGGAACAATACACGCTCTCTGCCAATCCCTAGGTACCTTACCCTCTTCCATACATTTATTAAATAATAGGACCAACCACTCCAAAACTATATCCCCACCTGCTTTTAACATTTCTATCTTTATCCCATCAATCCCAGCTGCCTTACCCCCTTTCATTCTACCCACTGCCTCACGAACTTCCCTACACCCACAACTGGCTCTTCCACACTCCTACAAGATGTTATTCCTCCTTGCCCTACACACGAAATCACAGCTTCCCTGTCTTCATCAACATTTAACAACTCCTCAAAATATTCTCTCCATCTTCCCGATACCTCTAACTCTCCATTTAATAACTCTCCTCTCCTATTTTTAACTGTCAAATCCATTTCTTCTCTAGGCTTCCTCAACTTATTAATCTCATTCCAAAACTTTTCTTATTTTCAACAAAATTTGCTGATAACATCTCACCCACTCTCTCATTTGCTCTCTTTTACATTGCTTCACCACTCTTTTAACCCTCTTTTTCTCTCCATATACTCTTCCCTCCTTGCATCACTTCTCTTTGTAAAAACCTCTCATATGCTAACTTTTTCTCCTTACTACTCTCTTTACATCATCATTCCACCAATCGCTCCTCTTCCCTCCCGCACCCACTCGCCTGTAACCACAAACTTCTGCTGAACACTCTAACACTACATTTTTAAATCTACCCCATACATCTTCGACCCCATTGCCTACACTCTCACTAGCCCATCTATCCTCCAATAGTTGTTTATATCTTACCCTAACTGCCTCCTCTTTTAGTTTATAAACCTTCACCTCTCTCTTACTTACTGATTCTATTTTCCTTGTATCCCCTCTACCTTTTACTCCCACTGTAGCTATAACTAAAAAGTGATCTGATATATCTGTGGCCCCTCTATAAACATATACATCCTGAAGTCTACTCAACAGTCTTTTATCTACCAATACATAGTCCAACAAACTACTGTCATTACGCCCTACATCATATCTTGTATACTTATTTATCCTCTTTTTCTTAAAATATGTATTACCTATAACTAAACCCCTTTCTATACAAAGTTCAATCAAAGGGCTCCCATTTTCATTTACACCTGGCACCCCAAACTTACCTACTACACCCTCTCTGCATGTTTCTCCCACTTTAGCATTTAGGTCCCCTACCACAATTACTCTCTCATTTGGTTCAAAAGTTCCTATACATTCGCTTAACATCTCCCAAAATCTCTCTCTCTCCTCTACACTCCTCTCTTCTCCAGGTGCATACACACTTATTATGACCCACTTTTCGCATCCGACCCTTATTTTAATCCACATAATTCTTGAATTTACACATTCATATTCCCTCTTTTCCTTCCATAACTGATCCTTCAACATTATTGCTACCCCTTCCTTAGCTCTAACTCTCTCAGATACTCCTGACTTAATCCCATTTATTTCTCCCCACTGAAACTCGCCTACCGTCTTCAGCTTTGTTTCGCTTAGGGCCATGACATCCAACTTCTTTTCATTCATAACATCGGCAATCATCTCTTTCTTATCATCCGCACTACATCCACGCACATTCAAACATCCCAGTTTTATAAAGTTTTTCTTCTTCTCTTTTTTAGTAAATTTGTACAGGAGAAGGGGTTACTAGCCCATTGCTCCCGGCATTTTAGTCGCCTCATACGACACGCATGGCTTACGGAGGAAAGATTCTTTTCCACTTCCCCATGGACAATAGAGAAAATAAAAAGAACAAGAGCTATTAAGAAAAAGAAGAAAAACCTAGATGTGTGTATGTATATATATGCATGTGTATGCCTGTGTAGTGTGACCTAAAGTGTAAGTAGAAGTAGCTAGATATACCTGTTATCCAGCGTGTTTATGAGACAGAAAAAAGACACCAGCAATCCTACCATCATGTAAAACAGTTTCAGGTTTCTGTTTCACAGTCACCTGGCAGGACGGTAGTACCTCCCTGGGTGGTTGCTGTCTACCAACCTACAATATATATATATATATATTGTCGTGTCGAATAGGTAAAACTGGTCAATCTGCCTATAAATATTCCCTGGCAAAAGGTCTACCAGCAGAAATGTGCTGAAGAAAAAACATTTCTTGCATAAAGGTTTAGCCAAGACTAGGTCTTAAAGTTAAGCTTTAAGACTTGGTCTTAGAGTTAAGCTTTAAGACTTGGTCTTAGAGTTAAGCTTTAAGACCAAGCTGCTAAACTTTTTTTACTATATATTTAAAAAAAAAAAAAAACTGGATACATCGGCAGTGTGCTGCTACACTATTCTATATAATAGTACTCATTGAGAACCAAAGCTGGCCGTGTCTCACTGTCATATTCCATCAACCAGGACGCTCTGACAAGGAGTTGAAATGTGTCAGTCTGAGCTGAGAGACTTTATTAGTGTCAGTCTGAGCCTGGAGACTTCAGTAGTGTCAGTCTGAGCTGGGAGACTTCAGTAGTGTCAGTCTGAGCAAGGACACTTCAGTAGTGTCAATCTGAGCTGGGATACTTCAGTAGTGTCAGTCTGAGCTGGGAGACTTCAGGACATCTTCAGGTATTCCAGTAAAGGTTCATCAGCTACGTCAGCTTCAAAGGTTTCTTTCATCACAGCTGGAGTAACTGTGATTTGGGAATTGCCATCTCTCAGGAGAAGGCGGAAGAGGGGTAGAGAAGGTTAAGGCAGAGAAAGGGAGAGGAGGGGAAATGGTGAGGCGGAAGCGAATGGGTATGAGGAAGAGATAGGGCAGATGGAAGAAACAGAAATATGAAAAACTCAAATCACACCTCCGCTCCCACAAATCACACGGGCACGGACTCGCCCGTCATCCAGGAAAACCTCGATGAACCCCTGACCTTCAGTGTGCTGGTCCTGAGGTTCACTGCCGCTTCCCCTAGGACAGGTCTCAGACCAATCCTTCTGGTTGAGTATGTGGTTAGTCAGGCTGTTGTGGATCACTGGCACTTAGCCTGAAAGAGCCACCACAGTCTGGCTCATCAGGAAGACTGGCTTCATGAAAGTGACATATTTCCTCTGGAAGACAAGAGATGTGTTGGTGATACCCAAGTCTGTCTCCATATTTCTTTACCCTCGTCACCTGATCTGTTGCTGTGGTTCTCAACCTGATAATGCTGTGGATGAAACTTCGGATCATTCTTAGTGTGGGTTGCAGAGAATCACTGCTAGGATCATTCAGAGGATTAGTGCTAGGGCAACTCAAAGGATCACTGCTAAGACCACTCAAAAGATCACTGCTAGGACCACTCAAAGTATGACTACTAGGACCATTCAAAGGATCACTGCTAGGACCATTCAAAGTATGACTGCTAGGACCACTCAAAGAATCACTGCTAGGGCCACTCAAAGGATCACTGCTAAGACCACTCTAAGCATCACTGCTAGGCCCGCTCAAAGGATCACTGCTAGGACCACTCAAAAGATCATGCTAGAACCAAAGAGTCACTTGTTAGTGGGATGGAATGTGAAAGGCCTGTTGCAGTGTTCCGGTCTTATGTTCTTATGTTCTTATGACAATACTGAAGTCACTTTCACCAACTAACTCCACAAATGTGTCCCAAAATCTATATCTCACTTACCTGGCAATCATCACCATAAATCAGCTGTCAGCTCCCTCACCCTGTTAACTACTCAATAACCCTGTCATCTCCCTCATTCTGCTCTTACGTCTCTGACCCATGTTTCTCAATCTTCACTATCTTGTGAGTGTCTACTCACCGTGGAGGCCAGTGGTTTATCTTTAGGGTTCTCTCCCCAAATCTCTACTATCTTGGGTCCATGTGTCTAGGACTCCACACGTCTATCTCAGGTCCATGTGTCTACGATTCCACCTGTGTTCCTATTTTTTCAAGGTACGCCTCTCTATCTCTTACCTTCTTCTGGATCATGTTTCCAGGTCTCTATCCGTGGGCCCCCGGATGTCAACCTTTCTAAACTCCCCACTTCCAGTTTTTTTGGTGCTTTCACGAGTTCCGTTGTTGTTGTTGGCCCCTCCCATATTTTCCTCTCGTTGTCGGTCATAGACAGGTGTGGTCATAGTCAGGTGTGGTCATAGTCAGGTGTGGTCATAGTCCGATATGGTCATAAACAGGTGTGGTCATAGATGTGGTTATAGTCAGGTGTTGCCATAGTCAGGTGTGGTCATAGTCAGGAGTGGTCCTAGTCAGATGTTGTCATAGTCCGATGTGGTCATAGACAGGTGTGGTCATAGTCAGATGCTGTCATAGTCAGGTGTGGTCATAGACAGGAGTGGTCATAGTCAGATGTGGTCATAGACAGGTGTGGTCACAGATGTGGACATAGTCAGGTGTTGTCAAAGTCAGGCGTTGTCATAGTCAGGTGTGGTCATAGACAGATGTGGTCATATTCAGATGTGGTCATAGTCAGGTGTGGTCATAGTCACGAGTGGTCATAGCCAGGTGTGGTTGTAGATGTGGTCAAAGTCAGGTGTGGTCAAAGTCAGGTGTGGTCATAGCCAGGAGTGGTCATGTGTCGCCATAGTGAGGTGTTGCCATAGTGAGGTGTAGTCATAGTCAGGTGTGGATCATGTTTCCAGGTCTCCATCCGTGGGCCATCGGAAGTCAACCCTTCCACACTTCCCACGTCCGGTTGTTTTGGTGCTTTTCCTAGTTCCGTGTGTCCAAAAGTCCATCTGTGTCCCCTCAGATGAACTCCCTTCCTCACTTTCCCATATGAGATCATAGTAAAGTGTGGTCATAGTGAGGGGGTGGTCATAGTGAGGTGTGGTCATAGTAAGGTGTGGTCATAGTCAGGTGTGGATCATGTTTACAGGTCTCCATCCGTGGACCCCCGGAAGTCAACCCTTCCACACTTCTCACGTCCTGTTGTTTTGGTGCTTTCCCTAGTTCCGTGTGTCCAGAAGTCCATCCGTGTGTGTGTGTTGTGTATGTGTTGGCCCCTCCCCAGTGACCTTGTTGGATGGGAACTTGGTCTTGTCTAGCTGGTCTACTGCCGAGACTGTCCAGGTGATGACACAGAAAACTGCGTCCTGTAATTACACCCACCGAGACAGCCACCCAACTCGGCCTCCAAGGTGAGGTTACTCAGTGAGAATCTCGGACTTCTACTTATGTTTTATTTTGTATTCAAATTAATTTTTGTTTTGCTTTCACTCATGCAGCTTTATATGTTTATGTGTGAACGTTTTATTGTGTATTGGTGTGTGTCCGTGTGTGACTGTCTTCCCACCAAGAAATCTGCTACATAAGAGTTAATCAGCTTTCTTTTCTGTTACAATTCGTCATTTTTATATATGCAAGACACTGAAACGTCCACAAGTAAATACGAAAATACACAAGTGCATTCACACACACACACACACACACATACACACGATAATCACAACACATATATTCATCTCATACCTCTCTTAACATCTATGTAAACAGAAATTCCCTGGCACACGTATAGTATGTTACAGTCCAAACTCTGTCACTCACACACTCATGTTCACACACTCATGTTCACACACTCATGTTCACACACTCATGTTCACACACTCATGTTCACACACTCATGTTCACACACTCATGTTCACACACTCATGTTCACACACTCATGTTCACACACTCATGTTCACACACTCATGTTCACACACTCATGTTCACACACTCATGTTCACACACTCATGTTCACTCGCATATCTGCATTTTCTCCTACTTTTCTTAAACTGAAGTTATATTTCACAGGGAATAAAACTGAAATAAAGAAATTCTTGAGCATAAATTCTAATTGAAACCCGAATCAACAAAGTGGAGAATGTTGTTGTACAGTATTTACAATATACTATTATGTGAAGAAGTGACTGTCGAGGGAAACTTGTATTGGATAAAATAAAGAAGACTCTTCCATTTTACTTAAACTACTGATCGTGTGTGACTGTATTTGTTTAAGTAACTATCCTTACATGTTACCATTCTGTTTTTGCTTACTGCTGTCTGTTACTGTACTTTTTTGAACGTCACTGTCCTGTTCTTGCTTGTTACTTTACTCTTCTCTCATGTTACAGTTCCATTTTTGTATGTTAATGTACTTGTGTTCTCTGTTAATGTACTGGTGTTCTCTCTTAATGTACTTGTGTTCTCTGTTAATGTACTGGTGTTCTCTCTTAATGTACTGGTGTTCTACGTTGCTGTACTTCCCTACAACATCTCCCACAACAGTGTCTCCCACAATGGCAGCCATGTTTCCCAATACAGTATTAACACAAATAACAAATAAACAACACACACACACACACAAACAAAAATCTTGTTGGTAAGGTCGACCATTATGGTAGTGTCGACCATTATGGTAGTGTCGACCATTATGGTAGTGTCGACCATTATGGTAGTGTCGATTTATTGACACAAAAGGATATCATCAGCCCATCATGGAACCTGGTTAATGTCTCTGATACTGCTGTTTTTATTCACTTATATATTGCTCGACTGTACATTTGCAACTCTGGCAATTTTGTAATAATTCGCTTCTTTTGTTTATTCAATTGTATTTTATCTTTTCCATCACTGTGTCAATCACAATTCTAACATATTCATTGTTTGGTATAATCAACAGCCAATAGACAAACACTAATATTTTATTTTACTTAAACAATATTTTACAGTTCTATCGAACACTGTGTCCAGCAGTTGTTAACTGTACCAGAAACAAAGGCAGGGACAACACTGTGTCCAGCAGTTGTTAACTGTACCAGAAACAAAGGCAGGGACAACACTGTGTCCAGCAGTTGTTAACTGTACCAGAAACAAAGGCAGGAACAAAAGCAAGACTTACATAGTGTGATGTGAATCTAGAGATGCCATTAAAACCCAGAAATTATTTTACTGCCGCAACAGTGCTTCATTACTTACAACAGTTTTAAATGGGTTCAGTAGCTACGGCAGTTTTAAATGGGTTCAGTAGCTACGGCAGTTTTAAATGGGTTCAGTAGCTACGGCAGTTTTAAATGGGTTCAGTAGCTACGGCAATTTTAAATGGGTTCAGTAGCTACGGCAGTTTTAAATGGGTTCAGTAGCAAGGGCAGTTTTAAATGGGTTCAGTAGCTACGGCAGTTTTAAATGGGTTCAGTAGCAAGGGCAGTTTTAAATGGGTTCAGTAGCAAGGGCAGTTTTAAATAGGTTCAGTAGCTACGGCAGTTTTAAATGGGTTCAGTAGCAAGGGTAGTTTTAAATGGATTCAGTAGCTACGGCAGTTTTAAATGGGTTCAGTAGCTACGGCTGTTTTAAATGGGTTCAGTAGCAACGGCAGTTTTAAATGGGTTCAGTAGCAACGGCAGTTTTAAATGGGTTCAGTAGCAACGGCTGTTTTAAATGGGTTCAGTAGCAAGGGCAGTTTTAAATGGGTTCAGTAGCTACGGCAGTTTTAAATGGGTTCATTAGCAACGGCAGTTTTAAATGGGTTCAGTAGCAACGGCAGTTTTAAATGGGTTCAGTAGCAACGGCAGTTTTAAATGGGTTCAGTAGCTACGGCAGTTATAAATGGGTTCAGTAGCAACGGCAGTTTTAAATGGGTTCAGTAGCAACGGCAGTTATAAATGGGTTCAGTAGCAACGGCAGTTTTAAATGGTTTCAGTAGCAACGGCAGTTTTAAATGGGATCAGTAGCAACGGCAGTTTTAAATGGGTTCAGTAGCTACGGCTGTTTTAAATGGGTTCAGTAGCAACGGCAGTTCTAAATGGGTTCAGTAGCAACGGCAGTTTTAAATGGGTTCAGTAGCAACGGCAGTTATAAATGGGTTCAGTAGCAACGGCAGTTTTAAATGGGTTCAGTAGCAACGGCAGTTTTAAATGGGTTCAGTAGCAACGGCAGTTTTAAATGGGTTCAGTAGCTACGGCTGTTTTAAATGGGTTCAGTAGCAACGGCAGTTTTAAATGGGTTCAGTAGCAACGGCAGTTTTAAATGGGTTCAGTAGCAACGGCAGTTATAAATGGGTTCAGTAGCAACGGCAGTTTTAAATGGGTTCAGTAGCAACGGCAGTTTTAAATGGGTTCAGTAGCAACGGCAGTTTTAAATGGGTTCAGTAGCTACGGCTGTTTTAAATGGGTTCAGTAGCAACGGCAGTTTTAAATGGGTTCAGTAGCAACGGCAGTTTTAAATGGGTTCAGTAGCAACGGCAGTTATAAATGGGTTCAGTAGCTACGGCAGTTTTAAATGGGTTCAGTAGCTACGGCTGTTTTAAATGGGTTCAGTAGCAACGGCAGTTTTAAATGGGTTCAGTAGCAACGGCAGTTTTAAATGGGTTCAGTAGCTACGGCTGTTTTAAATGGGTTAAGAAGCAACGGCAGTTTTAAATGGGTTCAGTAGCAACGGCAGTTTTAAATGGGTTCAGTAGCAACGGCAGTTATAAATGGGTTCAGTAGCAACGGCAGTTATAAATGGGTTCAGTAGCAACGGCAGTTATAAATGGGTTCAGTAGCAACGGCAGTTATAAATGGGTTCAGTAGCAACGGCAGTTTTAAATGGGTTCCGTAGCTACGGCTGTTTTAAATGGGTTCAGTAGCAACTGCAGTTTTAAATGGGTTCAGTAGCTACGGCTGTTTTAAATGGGTTCAGTAGGAACGGCAGTTTTAAATGGGTTCAGTAGCTACGGCAGTTATAAATGGGTTCAGTAGCAACGGCAGTTATAAATGGGTTCAGTAGCAACGGTAGTTATAAATGGGTTCAGTAGCAACGGCAGTTTTAAATGGGTTCAGTAGCAACGGCAGTTATAAATGGGTTCAGTAGCAACGGCAGTTATAAATGGGTTCAGTAGCTACGGCAGTTTTAAATGGGTTCAGTAGCAACGGCAGTTTTAAATGGGTTCAGTAGCAACGGCAGTTATAAATGGGTTCAGTAGCAACGGCAGTTATAAATGGGTTCAGTAGCAACGGCAGTTATAAATGGGTTCAGTAGCAACGGCAGTTATAAATGGGTTCAGTAGGTATAGCAATGTTAAAGATGACTTCCCCACACAGTTGAAGTAACTGAGCACAACAATTGTCTTAAAACAATGTATGGATCTGGTAAAGCAGAAATTGTAATATGCGTCTTATTGAAGACATGTTGGAAAATGTTTTCATTCTGAAAGAGAAATTATCAAATTGTAGACAATTAATGATCATAAGTCTATCAACCTATATAGGAAATGTAAGATAATCAAATTGAGTCCAACGCTGAAATATTCACGAAAACATCGCAAAAAATCCTCAAGACTGACACTAGAATCAAGGTGTTTAACTCACTTGCACACTACCCATAGTTGACACAGTTCATGTGTGTGTTGATACCATCCAGTCAAACACACTACCCATAGTTGACACAGTTCATGTATGTGTTGATACCATCCAGTCAAACACACTACCCATAGTTCACACTGCATGTGTGTGTGTTGATACCATCCAGTCAAACACACTACCCATAGTTGACACAGTTCATGTGTGTGTTGATACCATCCAGTCACACACACTACCCATAGTTGACACTGCATGTGTGTGTAGATACCATCCAGTCACACACACTACCCATAGTTGACACAGTTCATGTGTGTGTTGATACCATCCAGTCAAACACACTACCCATAGTTGACACTGCATGTGTGTGTAGATACCATCCAGTCACACACACTACCCATAGTTGACACAGTTCATGTGTGTGTTGATACCATCCAGTCGAACACACTACCCATAGTTGACACAGTTCATGTGTGTGTTGATACCATCCAGTCAAACACACTACCCATAGTTGACACTGCATGTGTGTGTTGATACCATCCAGTCAAACACACTACCCATAGTTGACACAGTTCATGTGTGTGTTGATACCATCCAGTCAAACACACTACCCATAGTTGACACAGTTCATGTGTGTGTTGATACCATCCAGTCAAACACACTACCCATAGTTGACACTGCATGTGTGTGTTGATACCATCCAGTCAAACACACTACCCATAGTTGACACAGTTCATGTGTGTGTTGATACCATCCAGTCACACACACTACCCATAGTTGACACTGCATGTGTGTGTGTTGATACCATCCATTCAAACACACTACCCATAGTTCACACAGTTCATGAGTGTGTTGATACCATCCAGTCAAACACACTACCCATAGTTGACACAGTTCGTGTGTGTGTAGATACCATCCAGTCAAACACACGACACATTAATCACTGTGTAGTCACACAATTGGAAAAAAAGTTGGTATAATCCCAGTATAGAACTGAGTTCACAAAGCTGGACAAGTATTGACTACTTAGAATGCAGAAGCGACCCTCTCCCTGGAGCTGTGCTGACACTCTCCCTGTCCCTGAGTGCTGACACTCTCCCTGTCCCTGAGTGCTGACACTCTCCCTGTCCCTGAGTGCTGACACTCTCCCTGTCCCTGAGTGCTGACACTCTCCCTGTCCCTGAGTGCTGACACTCTCCCTGTCCCTGAGTGCTGACACTCTCCCTGTCCCTGAATGTTGACACTCTCCCTGGAGCTGAATGCTGACACTCTCCCCGGAACTGAGTGCTGACACTCTCCCTTAAACTGAGTACTAACAATCTGCCTGGAACTGAGTGCTGACACTCTCCCTTAAACCGAGTACTAACACTCTCTCTGGAGCTGAGTGCTGACACTTTCCCTGGAGCTGAGTGCTGACACTTCCTAGAGCTGAATGCTGACACTTCCTGGAGCTGAGTGCTGACACTTTCCCTGGAGCTGAGTGCTGACAGTACACATTCAAACAACAACAATAAAGTTCAAATCTATGTTTCAAAATAAACATTATTTCATTCATTAACTTTAAGGAAACATCCTCATTATGGTGAAGGTCTCTTAATCCAAGGAGTTGGAGTTATCCTTCTGTTTCTCCAAGTAAGCCTAAATGCTTCCCATTTCCCAAGCTCTGTGACCCTTACTACTGTGACCCTTACCCTTACTACTGTGACCCTTACCCTTACTACTGTGACCCTTACCCTTACTACTGTGACCCTTACCCTTACTACTGTGACCCTTACCCTTACTACTGTGACCCTTACCCTTACTACTGTGACCCTTACCCTTACTACTGTGACCCTTACCCTTACTACTGTGACCCTTACCCTTACTACTGTGACCCTTACCCTTACTACTGTGACCCTTACCCTTACTACTGTGACCCTTACCCTTACTACTGTGACCTTACCCTTACTACTGTGACCCTTACCCTTACTACTGTGACCCTTACCCTTACTACTGTGACCCTTACTACTTAAACACTTTCTAAACATAATTATAATTTGTGAGTAATGTTGATTTTTTTCAGGTCATTTTTTAAAAATTAGGTCAATATAAAATATATATGTCTTAGTCGAACGAAAAGAAGAAAAATGATAAAGAAGTCTCCTCCAGGAGTCGAACCTGTGTCTGCCGTTTTAAAGACTGACCGCTGCTCCTCGAAGTCATTATCTTCAGCTATTGAGGTGTGGGTGCCAGTTAGTGAGGTCTGGGTGCCAGTTAGTGAGGTGTGGGTGCCAGTTAGTGAGGTTGGTTCAGAATGATTTTTGCGAAATTATTGCATACACAAATTTTCGCTTGCCTTATTCGGCTTATTTGCCTTATTTGGCACCTGGGTGCCAGCTAGTGAGGCTGGCACCCAGGTGGTCTGTTTAAAGTGATCAGGTCTTACGTCCCAGTTAGAAGGAAACTGGATGTTACTAGTCACCAGAAAACCTGTATACAAGAACGATTCAGACGAACTAAGTCAGGTGCAGGATCTCAGTCACTAGTTCGTTCTATAAGATATTTAAACTACAGGTTTTCTGGTAAGATAGTAACAACAAGTGGACATAAATGATGTGAAGTCTAAGATGATGTTGTAAGATGTACAACAGATCAAACTGTAAGGTTGACTACAACTGATGGTGTATTATATACACCAGTGATGGTGTAACGTGAACTACAGGAGAAAATAGCATATGAAATACAGACGAAGGCATAAAGTGCACAGAACGAGTTCTCTTTCCTCTCTGACGGATAAGTAAAGTAAATTAGAAGATACTTAGCAACAAATTAATGTCAGAGGATTGTAAAAAAAATGCAAAAGAAAGATGGATGTGTTTGTGAGGTGGATCTGGGAGGCTTCAGGACTCCGACGGTCCGTCTCATGATGTGCACATCTCTCTTCTTAGGGGTAAATTTTTTATGGGTAAATAATCACATATATTAGTCTTTGATGACTGACCCGCATGGTGACAGTTTATAAAGACAGTAAAGTGAAGAGAGTTATGGCTTACAAAGAGAGTCAAAACGATAATGTGGCTTATTACTGGCTTTTCCCTCACAATATCCCCTTTCCAAAACTTATGGTCTGATGCAATAAGTTAAATTACAAAGGGAAAAGTACTACGTACACCCTCGGCTCAGCCAATCTGAGAAGTGGTTTACTGAGCCAGATATATATACAACTTATAGGACTGGATAGCCAAAGCCCATCTTAAGAGTTGGCTGTTTGAACCTTTGAAGTTTTCCAGGTACGTCAGTGGCTTGTGATCTGTTTCAAGCACAAAGGGTTTTTCGTATCAGTAGTATTTGGACCTACTTATACCCCATACCAATGTATAACATTCCTTCTCCACAGTGGAGTATCTTTCTGGACGGTTTTCTCTGTTATATTACATCTCCCTGGATAAGTTTCCCTGTCATATTTCGTCTCCCTGGACAGGCTTCCCTGTCAAATTTCGAAGAACTGGATATGTTTCCTTGTCATATTTCATCGTCCTAGACGATTTTCATTGTCAAAATCCATCGCTCTGAACAGGTTTCATTGTCATATTCCATTGCCCTGGACAGGTTTTCTTGTCATATTTCGTCTCCTTGGACGGGTTTCACTGTCATATTTCGTCACCCTGTAAGGGTTTGCCTGTCGTATATTGTCGCACTGGACGGGTTTTCCCGTCATATTTCGTCGCCCTGGACGGGTTTCCCTGTCATATTTCATATCCCTGGACAGGTTTCCCGGTCATATATCATCTCTCCCGAGAGGTTTCCCTGTCAAATTTCGACGCCCTGGACGGGTTTCCGTGTCATATTTCGTGGCCTTGGACGGTTTATCCTGTCATATTTCCTCTCCCTGGTCGGGTTTCCCTCTCATATTTCGTCACCCTGGACAGGTTTGCCTGTCGTATTCCATCGCCCTGGATAGGTTACCCTGTCATATTCTGACACCCTTCACAGGTTTCCCTTTCATATTTCGTCTCCCTGGACAGCTTTTCCTGTCATATTTCGTCTCCCTGGAAGGGTTTCCCTGTCATATTTAATCGCCCTTGACGGATTTCCTTCTTATATTTCGTAGCTCTGGACGGGTTTCCCTGTCACATTTTGTCGCCCTGTACAAGTTTCACTGTACATCACCTTGCAAAATTTCCCTGTGAAATTTCGGCGCCTTGGACAGGTTTCCCTGTCATATTTCGTCGCCCTGGACAAGTTTCTTGGTCATATTTCGTCGCCCTTGTTGGGTTTCCCTGTCATATATTGTCGCTCTGGACAGGCTTCCCTGTAAAATTTCATCTCTCTGGAGAGGTTTTCCTGTCAAATTTCGACACCTTTTACAAGGTTCTCTGTCATACTGCGTCACCCTGGACGGGTTTATTTGTCATATTTCGTCTCCCTGGACGTATTTCCCTCTCCTATTTCGTCACCCTGGACGGGTTTCCTGTCATATCCCATCCCCCCTAGACAAGTTTCCATCTCATGTTTCGTCACCCTGGACGGGTTTGCCTGTCATATTCCATCGCCCTGGACAGGTTTCCTGTCAAATTTCGACGCCCTGGACGGGTTTCCCTGTCATATTTCATCTCCCGGGTCGGATTTCCCTCTCATATATCGTTGCGTTGGACAGTTTTGCCTGACATATTCCATTGCCCTCGACAGGTTTCACTGTCACATTTCGACGCCCTGGACAGGTTTCCCTCACATATTTCGTCGCCCTGGACAGCTTTTCCTGTCATATATCGTCTCTGGATGGGTTTCCTTGTCATATTTCGCATCCCTGGACGGATTTCCCTGTTATTGTCGCCCTAAACTAGTTCCCTGTGAAATTTCATCGCCTTGGACAGGTTTCCCTGTCATATTTTCTTATTTCTCTTAAAACAATGGTGTGGGAGAGTGCAGATATGCCTATGAGAACGTGTACACATGTATATATATATATATATATATATATATATATATATATATATATATATATATATATATATATATAATGGGAGTTCATGTATGTATACATGCATGAATTTGCCATTGATTCCATCTGCGACCTTCAAACTCATTTACGAAACAAAAAAAAACAAAGATAATAATTTTTTTACAGTTTTTAGTCACAATATGTGACGCTCATAAACAATATGTGACACTCATAAGCAATATGTGACATTCATACACATTACTTAAACATTACACTCATTCTGACAAAATAACATGTACACATGACATTCATCAACACACAGTAACATGTACACATGACACCCATACACAATAACATATACACATGACACCCATACACAATAACATATACACATGACACCCATACACAACAACACGTAAGCATTACATTCATTCATACATAAGAATATGTACACATGACAGTCCTCCATTAGTGTCACAAACGTGTCCCGTCTTTATATATTTACATATCTCAAAAAGAATATCGTCAAAATACCGTAACCAGCGTATACATGTATGTGAAAATACTTATATTTGTGTATGTTTGTGCGCTTGTTAGCCTTTCAGTGCCAAATGAAAATGAGCAATAAATAAATAAAAATGAAAACAGTGTAATATTTAAAACAGTTTTGATAGAGGTGGAAAAGTTCTTAAACACTTGGGCATTAATCCACATATAATAAAACACTCACAAGTACTTTTACACTGCTAAATGAGCAAAAAAAAACTCTTTCTAAGTATAAATTCATAGTGTAACATAAAAGGATTTCCAAAATTTTTCTTAGTTAGCCTCTCCTGGGTGGCCGAGCTGTGTGGCAGCTTGGTCTCGTCTAGCTGGTGTACGGTCGTGGCTGTCTTGGTGGGTGGAATTACTGGACGCAGTTTTCTGTGTGTCACCTCCAGTAATTCCACCCACCTGGACAGTCTCTACCGTAGACCAGCTAGACAAGACCAAGTTTCCACCCAGCAAGGTCACTGGGGGTGGCAACCGCTGACTCTGAGGAAGTGGGGAAGGGAGTCCACCTGAGGTGACACAAGTGGACTCCTGGAGACACTGATCCGGGAAGGTACCGCCGACCTTAGGTAAGTGGGAAAGGGGAGACATCCGGGAGCGAACGGATGGATTCCTGGATACATGAACTTGGGGAAGGTTGTTGTTGAGGCTGACCTTGGGTAAGTGGGGAAGGGGAGACATCCGGGAGCGAACGGATGGATTCCTGGATACATGAACCTGGGGAAGGCATGAATACCAGCTGTTGAGGCTGACCTTGGGTAAGTGGGGAAGGGGAAACATCAGGCGGTAGATTCCTGGATACATGAACCTGGGGAAGGCATGAATACTAGCAGTTGAGGCTGACCTTGGGTAAGTGGGGAATGGGAGACATCCTGGATACATGAACCTGGGTAAGGCAAGAATACTGCTGACTTTGGGGAAGTGGGGAAGGGAGTCCACCTGAGGTGACACAAGTGGACTCCTGGAGACACTGATCCGGGGAAGGTACCGCCGACCTTAGGTAAGTGGGGAAGGGGAGACATCCGGGAGC
The DNA here is from genome assembly GCA_009830355.1 of Cherax destructor. Lineage (NCBI taxonomy): Eukaryota > Metazoa > Arthropoda > Malacostraca > Decapoda > Parastacidae > Cherax > Cherax destructor. The sequence goes on along the minus strand of WNWK01010627.1, from coordinate 35,891 downwards.
GAACGGATGGATTCCTGGATACATGAACTTGGGGAAGGTTGTTGTTGAGGCTGACCTTGGAGACGTGGGGAAGGGGAGACATCCGGGGGCGAACGGATGGATTCCTGGATACATGAAGCTGGGGAAGGCAAGAATACAGGTTGGTGAGTCTGACCTTGGGGAAGTGAGGAAGGGGAAACATCCGGAGGCGGACGGATGAATTCCTGGATACATGAACCTGGGGAAGGTTGAGGCTGGAAGGCAAAGAGAGAGAGAGGCGAGGCTGACCTTAGGGAAGTGAGGAAGGGGAGACATCCGGGGGCCCACGGATGGATTCCTGGACACATAAACCTGGGGAAGGCAAGGGGGGGGGGTGGACCTTAAAGACGAACCACTGGCCTCCACGTGGCAAGGTCTGGTAACTCAGAGATAACTCTGAGGCTGACAGTGGTCGTAAATAATAATTTTGTATTTATTATTTATAATTAGTTATTTCTTAATGTTGATTAATGTTGTGTAATGTGTAATACAAGTGTGAGGCGGTGAGTAAGTGGACTGCAGGTTCAATATTCAATGTGAGGCGGTGAGTAAGTGGACTGCAGGTTCAATATTCAGTGTGAGTCGGTGAGTAAGTGGACTGAAGGTTCACTATGAGAAATAATCAGGGCTTGGAGACCAGAAATCAGAAAAAAACACACTCACATACTCACTCATACACAAACACACACACACATTCACATATATACACACAATCCTGCATGAAACATACACACACACATTCCAAACTGAATGCAACATATACACATACAAGTGTTCTCAAAGAAAATAAAAGATGATGAATGTGGTTTTACAGTGTATTGAAGACCTCCATTGTTAGAGGTGTAAGAATGTGGGAAGTCTGAGACATTTCTGGATCAAACAATGAGGAACACTTCATGAATTATCTTAAGAAAAGTAAAGAGTAGCCATAAATAATATACACGTCTGACTCACTTATCACAACATCACTTCTTTCACTTCCTCTATATTGACAGGGAAAACATTCACCACCACAAACACCAAATAAAAACTTTCTGGGACTAATGTGTCTGATATTGTTTTATATTGTCAAGTATTGCGATATATGAATCGTAGTATATTTTACACCATGAATGTTATGGAACACTAAATTATGTTTAATCTAAGATTTTAGGTTGTTACGTATACCTGATGATAGTATCTGGCTGACGGACACTGTGCATGACCTCCAGGATGTTGTGAGTGGCATGACCTTCAGGATGTTGTGAGTGACATGACCTCCAGGATGTTGTGAGTATAACATCTACAATAAACAATAATTCTTATAATAAGAATTCTAAACTCTACGAATATTAAATAAATTAGTAATAAAAACAAGTAATTTTTCAATATATTCTTTCTTATAGCAGTTAATAATAATAATAATAATAATAATAATAATAATAATAATAATAATAATAATAATAATAATAATAATAATAATAAATAAATAAATAATATACACCCTAGAGGTGTGCCTCTCAGCGTATATTTTGTTGAATTTACTTTAGTCTCAAATTTAGGGATCAAAATTGTCTTAACAGGTTGTGAACAGGTTACAACAGTGTTGTTAACTCTGGTGTAGCAGACAGACTTTATACACATCACAACACAAAGATGGTGGTGAAAAAACACATAATAACAGAGAGAATCTTTGACATAAGATTTTTTCTTCGGATTTTTAACCCCGGAGGGTTAGCCACCCAGGATAACCCAAGAAAGTCAGTGCGTCATCGAGGACTGTCTGTCTTATTTCCATTGGGGTCCTTAATCTTGTCCCCCAGGATGCGACCCACACCAGTCGACTAACAACCCAGGTACCTATTTGCTGCTAGGTAAACATGACAACAGGTGTAAGGAAACACGTCGAAATGTTTCCACCCGCCGGGAATCGAACCCGGGCCCTCCGTGTGTGAAGCGAGAGCTCAAGCCACCAGACCACCGGGCCACTTTGAAACCTTTGAAACAAGCTTCTTCATTCAATAGTTCCCTTCTATAATTGTGTCTTTCATTACTTACTGACTTTGTGCTAGATATCTCTACAACATAGTGCACCACAACATTCAGTGTGTAATACATAACATCCATACATCACACTACATAACAGTATGGGAGACAGTAACACACAGTGGTACTGGCCAGGTTGTGGCAGCCACCACCAACACAGTGGTACTGGCCAGGTTGTGGCAGCCACCACCAACACAGTGGTACTGGCCAGGTTGTGGCAGCCACCACCAACACAGTGGTACTGGCCAGGTTGTGGCAGCCACCACCAACACAGTGGTACTGGCCAGGTTGTGGCAGCCACCACCAACACAGTGGTACTGGCCAGGTTGTGGCAGCCACCACCAACACAGTGGTACTGGCCAGGTTGTGGCAGCCACCACCAAAATTCTTATTGTCAAGAGATCGAAATATCCAAGTTGATAGTTTATATTTTCATCACCGAGAGTTTTTGTTTAGTATCTGTGATGGTGAATGTTTTTATGTCATTATTGAAATGGTGAGAAAAATGTATATGTGAAAACAGAGGGAATTATTTAATAATTAATTCAAATTAAACCGTATTTATTAAGATGATTTATAGGAAAATCTTCTTTGTTTTAACCACAAATAGATTTATATAGTTAAGTATGATAGCATAAAATGTATGAATATAAACCATAAGTAGAACTCGTGGTAATATTTCAGAGATGACCAAGTTGTCTTTATTCTCTTAATATTGTCTGAAATAATGATTACGGACGAAAATGACTTGAGTTATTGGTAATCGCTATTTTAGATATTTTTAAACAGAATAAAGGCAGCTTCCCCATCCCTTAAGTATTAGGACGAGTTCCCCTTAAAACAATAAACTCCGCCATTACATAGTAACCAAGAGTTACCTCTAGTAGTACTACTACTACTACAACTACTACCGCAACCACCACTACTGCAACCACCACTAGTGCAACCACCACTACCGCAACCACCACTACTGCAACCACCACTACCGCAACCAGCTCTTTCACTACAAGGACACAAAGGCTAAATACAGCTTCTGTGCCCTTGTATTGTTTGTAGTGGCTTAACAAAGCTCCTGGAGGGCGAAACGTTGCCACAGTAAAATGACTCGTTAGGTGCACCTGTGTCCTGTACCTAACATCACAAAATCATTTGCGAATGTTTTTCTTGATGACATTCACCAGACTGAATGTTCCCTCGTACTTGTAAGTGATGACAAATAACTATGCATAAATAATAGACTTAATAAACGTTGATAGAATTTTTTTTAAATTATGTAGATCAATTATTTCTAAATAGATTTGTAGTTAATTAAGTGTTCTTAAGTGATTCAGAAAAGTGAACGTTGAATACTTGAGTAATGTTTAACAGTATTAATTAACTACAAGACATCAGGTCTCAGTAATATTATGGTCACCTGTTATGAGTATAATTATTACTTAAAACACTTGCCTTGAAAAAAGACAATGCAGAGTACAGTTTACAATACACTATTCGGAAGAAACTTTTCATGTTGCAACGTTTCGATCAGTCAGTGTTTGGACTTCTTGACAATGTGTGAAAATGTGTTCTACACTCACACTCATTTAGCAAAATATTATCATGTAATAAAAGGTAAAAAACAGAATTAAACTATATCATTTGAGGGGGACGTTAAGCTGTGAACCCCAAACACAGCATTTGAGGGGGACGTTGAGAGCTGTGAACCCCAAACACAGCATTTCCTCAGAGAGGAACTTAACTTGTCAAATGCAGCAACACCATGGAGTCCTGCCTACCTATGATATTACAACACAAGTGTTTAAATATCAATATATACGAGTAGATGTAATTACTGGGGAGGACACACAGAAATCTGCGCCCAGTAAAAACACCCGCCCGGGTAGGCTAGAAACATAGTCCAGCCAGAAGAGAAGAACTCCTCTACCTAGACCACCATGGTGAGGCCACGTATTGTTTATTTTATTCATCTATTTAAATGTCATAGCTTCTTATGTTCTTATTTAAGTTGTTCTGCATTTTCACATGGTTCTGTAACTTCCTTATCAATTTTGATGCCATGTAAAACAATGGGATCTTCGTATTATTGTGATCCTTGTATTATTGTGATCCTTGTATTACATTGTGGTCCTTACACACACAACCCGCACATATAAAAGAGAGGAGCTTACGACGACGTTCAGTTACAGGTTTTGCCTTCTCCGTGTACCGCAAGCCTATGCACAGTGGCATGTACATTCATTACTTCTCTTATCATGCCTCCTCTGTCAAGAAGAGTGTTCTTATCTCCCTCTTTCTCCGTGCTCTCCGCATCTGTGATCCTCAGTTTCTTGAAGCAGAAATTTCCACTCTTCATAATTCTTTTTCCCGCCTGGGCTACCCTTCCCATTTCATAGACTCTGCTTTCTCTCGTGCTAAACGGACTTTCTTCTCTCCTAAACCCTCTACTCCTGAGAACTCTCCAGTCCTCTGCCTTCCCTACATCTCTGGTCTCTCTAATCTCAGCAACTCTCTCCGTTCCTTAGACATCAAACTTACCTTTCGCCAAACTAACACTCTTCGCACTAATCTAGTTCATACCTCCCTACCTCCACAGATTCTCCTGGTGTCTACTCTATTTCTTGCTCCTCCTGTCCTCTTCAGTACTTCGGAGAAACTGGCCGATCTCTTTCTGACAGACTCAGGGAGCACAAAAATAGTGTTAGGCTTGCCGACACTAATAATGCTCTTTTCTGTCATGTCAGAGATCACAGTCATCCCATTGATTGGTCTTCTGCTAAAACTGTCTACCCTACGTCTAACTTTCATAGTCGCCGCCTGGTTGAATCCTCCCTTATACACAACTTTCCCTGTATGAATCTTAGCCCTGGCTTTGTCTCTGTTGATGCTTTCCTCTCTCATTACATTGTTAAATGCTCTAAACTTCAGAACACCCGTGACTTAACCTGATTCCTTCCCTGTCTTATCTTCCCCCTTCTCCTTTTTTCTCCTTGGGTTTTCCTTTCTTTCTGTTCTTTCTTTTGCCTTGTATTTTCCTTCATTTTTTCGCTTTTCTTCCCTCTCGTACCCCCCTTGCGAGCCGCTAGCCTCATAGCAGTGCTCCTTCCCATATGACTGTCTACTCTACTACCTTTACTACTACCTTTACTACTACCACTACTACCACTACTCCTACATTTCCCCACTCTCTTGTACCCTCCCCTGTCTGCCTGCCTATAAATACCCTTCCTCTGTCTCTGTGTGTTAGTGTGACTTTGTAAATGGTCCAAGTCGGGCCGAAACGTCGTCGTAAGCTCCTCTCTTTTATATGTGCGGGTTGTGTGTGTATTGTTCCAGTCACGGTATTGTGCCTTTTTTGTTATTTATTGTGGTCCTTGTATTACTGTGATCCTTGTATTATTGTGATCCTTATATTATTGTGATCCTTGTATTACATTGTGATACTTGTATTACATTGTGATACTTGTATTATTGTGATCCTTGTATTACTGTGATCCTTGTATTATTGTGATCCTTGTATTATTGTGATCCCTGTATTATTGTTATCCTTGTATTACATTGTGATCCTTGTATTATTGTGATCCTTTAATAACAAAAAAAGCACAATACCGTGACTGAAACAATACACACACAACCCGCATATAGAAGAGAGGAGCTTACGACGACGTTTCGGTCCGACTTGGACCATTTACAAAGTCACACTAACACACAGAACAGGTAGAAGGGGTATTTATAGGCAGCAGACAGGAGAGGGCACAAGAGAGGTGGAGTAATAGGGGAAGTAGTAGTGGTAGTGGAAGTAGTAGTAGTGGAGTCAGTCATATTCTGGGAGAGAGGAGCACTGCAATACAGCTGGCGGCCCGCATAGGGTAAGGACAAGAACACAGAGGGGGAAAAAATGTTGAAAATAAAAAATAAAATAAAGAAGGACAAATACAAGGAGAAATACAGAGGAGAAAGAAAGAGGAGAAGGGAGAAGAGATAGAAGGGGAAGGAATCAAGTTAAGTCACGGGTGTTCTGAAATTTGGAGCATTTAACAATGTAATGGGAGAGGAAAGCATCTACAGAGACAAAGCCAGGGCTAAGATTCATACAGGGAAAGTTGTGTATAAGGGAGGATTCAACCAGACGGCGAATGTGAAAGTTAGACGTAGGATAGACAGTTTTAGCAGAAGACCAATCAATAGGATGACTGTGATCTCTGACATGACAGAAAAGAGCACTATTAGTGTCGGCAAGCCTAACACTATTTTTGTGCTCCCTAAGTCTGTCAGAAAGAGATTGGCCAGTTTCTCCAAAGTACTGAAGAGGACAGGAGGAACAAGAAATAGAGTAGACACCTGGAGAATATATAGAGGGAGGGGAGATATGAACTAGATTAATGCGAAGAGTGTTAGTCTGGCGAAAGGTAAGTTTAATGTCTAAGGAACGGAGAGAGTTGTTGAGATTAGAGAGACCAGAGATGTAGGGAAGGCAGAGGACAGGAGAGTTCCCAGGAGTAGAGGGTTTAGGAGAGAAGAAAGTCCGTTTGGCACGAGAGAAAGCAGTGCTCCTCTCTCCCAGAATATGACTGAGTCCACTACTACTACTTCCACTACCACTACTACTTCCCCTATTACTCCACCTCTCTTGTGCCTTCCCCTGTCTGCCTGCCTATAAATACCCCTTCTACCTGTCCTTTGTGTGAAATTCATCCACATAAACACAAAACAAAGAAACAGGACAGCCCTGGTTGCAAAAGACGTTGAAAAAGCTTTTGCCACTGTCTGGCATGTAGGGCTCAAACACAAACTCTGCATTAACTTTAACCTGCCTCTCACTACTCGTAAACTCCTCTGCAACTTCCTTGACGGCCGCACAATGAGAATCAAATTCCAAGGCTGCTACTCTGACTACTTCACACTAAATGCTGGAGTACCCCAGGGATCTGTCCTCTCCCCTACCCTCTACATTTTATACACTAACGACATTCCAACACCTGTATACCACAACTCCATCACACTAGCCTATGCAGACGACATTACATAACTCACCACTCACGCCAATATAGATACACTCTCACACAAAACACAAAATGAGGTCGATAGGATTGCCATCTGGAAACAAAAATGGAGGATCAAAACCAATGCAGCTAAATCCAGCATTACATATTTTAACTATAGGAAACGTGATCCTCCATTACCTGTCGAGCTCAGAACAGCTGACACCCGCACCTACATCCCCATCACACAATCTGTCACAGTCCTTGGCATTAACCTTGACTACCTTCTTTGCTTACACAGACACATTCACTCAAAGCATGCAGTAGCTAGCAAGGCCCTTGCGGGCCTCTACGAGCTGCAACATGCCTCCCAACGCACCAAACTACACCTCTACAAATCCCTAATACGTCCGCTGATAACTTACTCTCCTCTAGCCCTCTCTCTTGCAGCCAAAACAAACTTACTTAAACTGCAGCGTGTCCAGAACAAGGCTCTGCGCTGGGTGCTTGATGTCAGATGGGAAGACTTCGCCACAAGCGAGTCTCTCCATGCCCAGTTAGACATCCCTGCGCTGAATCTGTGCTGGAAGACTCTCAGTGACAGACAGATAGACAAACTTGAGACACGACATGACTACTGGACCTCTCTCCTTGACGAAGACATTCGTAGACCCACAAACCAATACAACCTTTTCTATTCCTTGTATAAACCTGCTCCTAACCCTATTTACAAATAACCTATTGATCCTATGTCAGGTACCTTGAGCTGTTCGTCCCTCTGACCCACTTTCGCCTTAGCTACTGGGTTAAGCCCTGGCTCAATATCTACACTCCTCTCTAGCGCTAATCTTCGCCTGTCCCGTCCTCCCCACTCACCCAACAGAAGTCTCACCAACAGGAGAGCCTGCTATTCCTGTTCTCAAGTCTGCTCCACGATCGCCTTAGCTGCTGGGTTAAGCCCTGGCTCTATTTCTACGACTAAGAAGACTCCTCTCCAGCGCTATTCTTCGTCTGTACCGTCTTCCCCGCTCATCCCATTGGGATATTACCTGAATTTATTCGATTCGATTCCTTTGTGTTAGTGTGACTTTGTAAATGGTCCAAGTCGGACCGAAACGTCGTCGTAAGCTCCTCTCTTTTATGTGCGGGTTGTATGTGTATTGTGATCCTTATATTACATTGTGATTCTTGTATTACTGTGATCCTTGTATTATTGTGATCCTTGTATTACATTGTGATCCTTGTATTACTGTGATCCTTGTATTATTGTGATCCTTGTATTACTGTGATCCTTGTATTATTGTGATCCTTGTATTACATTGTGGTCCTTGTATTACTGTGATCCTTGTATTATTGTGATCCTTGTATTATTGTGATCCTTGTATTACATTGTGGTCCTTGTATTACTGTGATCCTTGTATTATTGTGATCCTTGTTTTATTGGGATCCTTGTATTATTGTGATCCTTGTATTACTGTGATCCTTGAATTATTGTGATCCTTGTATTATTGTGATCCTTGTATTATTGTGATCCTTGTATTATTTTGATCCTTGTATTATTGTTATCCTTGTATTATTGTGATCCTTGTATTATTGTGAACCTTGTATTATTGTGATCCTTGTATTATTGTGATTCTTTTATTAGTGTGATCCTTGTATTACTGTGATCCTTGTATTATCGTGATCCTTGTATTATTGTGATCCTTGTATTATTGTGATCCTTGTATTATTGTGATCCTTGTATTATTGTGATCCTTGTATTATTGTGATCCTTGTATTATTGTGATCCTTATATTATTGTGATCCTTGTATAATTGTGATTCCTGTATTATTGTGATCCTTGTAGTATTGTGATCTTTGTATTATTGTGATCTTGTATTATTGTGATCCTTGTATTATTGTGATCCTCGTATTATTGTGATCCTTGTATTATTGTGATCCTTGTATTATTGTGATCCTTGTATTATTGTGATCTTTGTATTATTGTGATCCTTGTATTATTGTGATCTTGTATTATTGTGATCCTTGTATTATTGTGATCCTCGTATTATTGTGAGCCTTGTATTATTGTGATCCTTGTATTATTGTGATCTTGTATTATTGTGATCCTTGTATTATTGTGATCCTCGTATTATTGTGAGCCTTGTATTATTGTGATCTTTGTATTATTGTGATCTTTGTATTATTGTGATCCTTGTATTATTGTGATCCTTGTATTATACTGTGATCTTCGTATCACCGGTGTTTATTTGTAATATAACATAACATTTATATCTCTGATATCATTGCATATAACTGAGTGATCTTTGTATCTCTGATATCACTAATAAAGGTTTTCTGATAGTCTAGGTAAATGTTATGTCTCCATTCATTTCTTTATTCAACAAATTTCTTCTATAATAACTTTACATATTATAAATACAGGATTTTGTAGACAGAAATGCAAATTGTTTACCAGTTATTATGCTGAATCCACTTTTGTCTAGCGACTTTTACAATATTGTTACATCAGTTATCAAGGAGCAGCTTTAGTCTAAACCACCTGCCATGCCACTTTGTTAAACTTTGCGACACTGTGTACCATCTAACATCTGCTTTTGTGTCTTCCTGTAGTGTGTGTGTATGTGTGTGTGTGTGTGTTTGTGTACTCACCTAGTTGTGGTTGCAGGGGTCGATTCACAGCTCCTGGCACCGCCTCTTCACTGGGCGCTACTAGGTGTGAGTGTATATATGTGTGTGTGTGTGTGTTCACTCATCTATTTGTGGTTGCAAGGGTCGAGTCATAGCTCCTGGCTGTGTGTGTGTGTCTAGAAAATTATTTAAGAACCTCAGTGGAAATAAGACCTACAGTCTTCGGTGATGAACGAACTTTTTTTTAGATTATCCGAGGTTACTAACCCTCCCAGGTTACTAACCCTCCCAGGTTACTAACCCTCCCAGGTTACTAACCCTCCCAGGTAATAATCCAAACAAAAAATTATTTGGTAACTAATGAACCGTTACTACAATACTTGAAGATGCTGATACTGAAGTCTTGCAACACAGTCTAACAGATTTCATGGTCTTGTAAGAACCAAATCCTGAGTGACAGAACATGAGAGGGAAAAATGGCTTTTGTTTTATCCACTCTGTAACTATCATATTATATAGGGAAGTAGCATACTGCTGATGAATCCAACATTGATTAATAAAGAAAAGTCATGCAGGGTGCAGAACTATAATAATCCTGTGTGTGTACTCACATAATTGTGGTTGCAGGGGTCGCAGCTCTCCGCCTCTTCGCTACTACGTCCACTCTCTCAGGGCTCCAAGAGCCTTATCACACCTTATCTTAAAGTTATGTATGAAAACCTCCACTGTTTTATTTTTCTAGATTGTTCCGCTTCCTGACAACCCTAAGGCTGAAGAAATACTTCCTGACATCCATATGACTCCTCTGAGTTGTTAACTTGTAGTTGTGGCCCCTTGTTACTGTGTCCCTTCTCTGAAACATTCTGGAGCAGTCCACCTTGTCAATTCCTCTCAATATTTTAATCGTCGTTATCATGTCCCCTCTATCCTTCCTATCATCCAGTGTTGCCAGGTAGATTTCCCTTAATCTTTTCTCATAGAACATACCTCTAAGCTCCGGAACTAGTCTTGTTGCAAACATTTGCACTCTCTCCAATTTCTTGAAGCGTTTGAGAGAGGTCTGGGTTCCATACTGGTACTGCATATTTCAATATAAGCCTGACGTAGTAGTGTCGTGTGTATGTGTGTGTGTGCGTGTCTGTGTGTGTAAAATAGAGAGAAAGAGAGTTAGGAGAGGAAAGATGAGGGAGGGAGCAGGAGAGAGGAGCGAGGGGAGAGGCTAGGAATGGGGAGTTGATCTCGTTAATCAATATGTCCTTCGCCTTGTACTTAGCTGCTGACGTCTTCCGCCCGCTTCAAATATCCTTTGAATTACACCGAACAACAACAACAACAAAAACTATGATGGGTCTGCTACTGAGATACACGTAGACAGATGTTCTTCAGTAATAAGAGCTAACTAATTCCAAATTTGAAGCCGAAAGTGAACAGGTTTTTATCATGTTTTGTATGAACTCTGCATGTTTGCTCTCCGCCTTCCTATGAAGTTCTGGACATGCAGTTTGTATGCTTGCCATGCAGCCACCTCCGGTGGTTTCAGTGTTGATTGGAAGACTGAGTCGTATAACAGGTTACGTATTTCAGGCCCAACAAATATGTTTTATGTCAGTGAAAATTGCACCAAATTTTTCTTATCCTTCATCATCCATAGCCTTTATAAATTTTTCATTTAACCCAACTTTATATGCAATAGTGGAAGAAATATCTTTTCAAAATGAACCAGAGACATATCTTGTACGTTGAATTTTCCTGAAAAAGGCGTCTTGTCTTCATGGCCATTGTTTGATCCTGTAGTGGCTAGCGTCTTCACAACTGTTCCACAAAGGAACAACATGTGTTTTATGTAACCAAGATGGAGACCAAGTATTAACCATATTACCTTTAGATCCCTAAATATATTCCAAATATGGTCTTTCTATTTCGTTATTCTAAGTAGAATTTCCAGGGACTTGTATTTTTCCTATAATCCCACAGACGACTTTTTATTACCGTTGGGAATGAGCAATGCTTTCAACTGATCTTCTTGGAATCAACGCATCGTCTCCAGTCATCAGAATCACTTTCACAGCCCAGTTCCTTCACAATAAGATTCACATTATTGCACAAAAACACACACTATTCTTCATTTCATAGAATATTACCAAACTAGTAAGGTGATCCAAGCAGTTCTGCCTCCTGCTCTGATAGGTCAAGGTCCCTAACAAGGCCATTTAATTCCTGTAGAGGGATAAAGTGTTCCAAAGTATTAGATACTGGTGGTTCATGAAGATCAGTGTTATCAGTTTCTTCACTACTTTCACGGTCACTGTCATAAGTAACAGGAAGATAAGGAATATGAGTGTCCTCACTGCGTGACACAGGTTTTAATGCTAACTCACTCTCTGAATATGTTATCTTATTCATGTTTTTCTTCGAGAAACCAACAACATTAACCATACAAAAGATACAGTCATGCAGGTGATTTTTTTATTTTCGCCAAATCTTTGGAATTGTCAATGGCACTGACGTACGTTTCCTACTCAAACACTGTGTCACTGCAGAGGTACAATCACTGTGTCACTGCAGAGGTACAATCACTGTGTCACTGCAGAGGTACAAACACTGTGTCACTGCAGAGGTACAAATAGTCCAGCGTGTGTGTGGAACCCATGTTTTATTTATATCTTACAAATGAAGTAGTGTTTTTATAAAACATTGATACGATTTGTTGTTTTTCTTTGATCATGTTGTGTATACTTGCCACTTACCTAACAAAAACCTGCCTACACTCTTCATGTATTTTCGTCTGTTCATGTTAATCTGATGTGAGATTTCATATGAGAGAGAAAAGGAAATCGAATGTAAATATGGGTACGTGTACATGGCAGAGTAATGCAGTTTAAGAAAAAAATAAAAATCATTGAAATATTGGAACAGCCAGAGCACAACTGATGCTCTGCGACTCTCTCTGACAAGAAGACATGATGCGTAGGATTTATTTTTTATGCATGTAACAAACACCAGCAAGACTTTCTGAAGTTCATTCATGAAACATAGAAACACACATGTTGCCAATATCTTAATGGTAATTTATATCTAACTTCAGATTCACCTTCGGCATGTTAAAAATAACCTAAAACGTTTTTATATTTAGAAGTAGCAGATTTATTTGTTGCCCATTGTTATCTGTTGTATATATCACTCAGGGAATCCTCACAGTGATGAGCACCTGAGGGGAAGACACCACACCTGACGTCCTGTGTACATTGCCTGATGCAGTTGCTTAGTCAAGTATCACACGACGAAAAGCGTGCTTCGGCTTATTCAGTGCCCTGGTGATGGACCAGGTGCTTCGGCTCCTTCAGTACCCTGGTGATGGACCAGGTGCTTCGGCCAGTCCCTGTGATGGACTCAGGTGCTTCGGCTCCTTCAGTACCCTGGTGATGGACCAGGTGCTTCGGCTCCTTCAGTACCCTGGTGATGGACCAAGTGCTTCGGCTCCTTCAGTACCCTGGTGATGGACCAGGTGCTTCGGCTCCCTCAGTACCCTGGTGATGGACCAGGTGCTTCGGCTTATTCAGTGCCCTGGTGATGGACCAGGTGCTTCAGCTCCTTCAACGCCCGGGATAGACTGTGCTGGCATATTCAGTGCCCTGGTGATGGACCAGGTGCTTCAGCTCCTTCAGTACCCTATTTTATAGTGCCCTGATTATCAAAGCATATTCCATGGATGGAGTAGGTGGGTTGGGTAGGAGTTTTTGTTTGTGGGATTGGGTTTGGGTTTTCCCAGTGGTCATGGTTGATGCAGTGTTCTTTATTTCTGTGTTCTGTGTGTGGAGTGAGAGGGTTGTGGGAGTTGGGGGAGGGGTTGGTGCTGAACGGGACTTGCACAGTTGTTGGGGAGGGGGGTGTTGTCGGGGCTTCTTGCTTGGATGGCGATGGGGATGGGTTGGTGGGTTGGTTTTGATATGGACCTGCAAGTATGGGCCAGTAGGCCTGTTGCAGTGTTCCTCCTTTCTTATGTTCTTATGTTCTTAGGGCATATATACCTGACTTCCTTCTTTCATTCACATAACCTTCATGTCAAGTGCCACTCAAAAAGCACCTGCGGGTAATAACGCTCACCATAACTCTAGAAGCATCAAATGGTTTGAATGTAAATTTTGAAGTAAATATATATATATATATATATATATATATATATATATATATATATATATATATATATATATATATATATATATATATATACGTATATATATACGTATATATATTTATATATATACATTAACATAAATGGAAAATATATATCTTTAAACGTATTAGAGAAAATTTTAGAAAGGACTTAATTTTAAATAAGTTCTTGCTAATTGACTAGTTTTACCTATTCATCAGATATATATATATATATATATATATATATATATATATATATATATATATATATATATATAAACTTTGTTCATTTATATTTTATACGATATTATATATATATATATATATATATATATATATATATATATATATATATATATATATATATATATATATTCAATAAACTGGCAGCATTCCACCAAGGAAAGGAAGAGTGACCTAAATAGGAAAACGAAAGTTTCATTTTTAAATTAAGTAATTTATATAGATTTTAGTCGCCTCTTACGACACACATGACTTATGGAGGAAGAATTCTGCTCTACTTTCCCTTGGAAGAAAGATGAAAGTAAACATAGATAAGAGTAAGGTGATTAGGGTATCAAACGAGTTAGGTAAAATAAAATTGGATATCATGTTGGAAGGAGAGAGTATGGAAGAAGTGAATGTGTTATGTTATTTGGAAGTAGACTTGTCAGCAGATGAGTTTATGAAGGACGAGGTAAACCATAGAATTGTTGATGGAAAAAAAAGGTGGGTGGTGCATTGAGGTATCTCTGGAGACAAAGAACGTTGTCCATGGAGGCAAAGAAGGAAATGTATGAGAGTATAGTTATACCAACACTCTTATATAGGTGTGAAGCATGGGTTGTAAATAGTGCAGTAAAGAGGCTGGATGTGACTAATAAAGCCCACTGTGTGGGCGAAACGTTGTCAATAAAGGATCACATTATACTGCTTATGTATTTATTTTTCCATAGTGGAGCCCGTCCTTTACAACGTCTTCAAGATCTTCCACCTCACCTTCGACAGTATTTAAGACTGCGTTCTCACGCTTCAGCTTCATATCGTTCCAGTCCATGAAGCTGAACTCTTCTACAGGGTGAGGGACTGACCACCTCAAATATTTAATTTCTACTGTTACCTTTGTGTTTGACTGAAGAAGCCTACTGTGTAGGGGAAACGTTTCATCAATAAAGATTCCCAACTGTTGCACATGTGTCTTAATCCTATGCTATGTGTTGCGTCCTGGTCTCTCGGCCATGGTCGACCGCTGTGTGACGTCACTGGCTATCACAAAGCTCTACCACTGTCCGTAGTTTGCATATCTGTATGTACAGCGCTTACTGAATATCATCTGTAAAGGGAACTGTATCATTTATTCATTCTCTGCTGCATACTCCCGGTACTATGTGAGTTTCATACTGAATGTGACTATTTTACTGTTGTTGCTTTTATTACTACGTGCTTCCTAGTCCACTGTTATTTATATCTCTATTATTGTTCTGTCATTAAGTTCCCTCGTCCACTATTGCTCTATTACAATATGCGCCTTCGTCCACTTCTGCTCTATCATTATGTGCTTCCTCGTCCAGAACTGAGCTGCGTAATCTAGGTGAGGCCTTACTAATGATGTATAAAGCTGTTGTATAACCGCTGGACTTCTGTTACTTACACTTCTTGATATAAATCACAGTAGTCTATTTGCCCCATTACGTACGCTTAGGCACTGCTGTCTTCGGTTAAGGTCATTGCTTACCATAACCCCCAAGTCCTTTTCGTATTCTGTACGGCCAAGTTCAACATTATTAAGCTGTTAAATTAGACACATATGAACTTTGCGTTATCTAATTGAAGGAACTGTTTCGCCACACAGTGGTCTTATCAGTCCAATACAAGTAGAAAGGTGTAAGGAGAGGAGGAGTTTGAGGTTATCAGTCCCTCGGCCTGGAGTCGATGTGTTCAGTCCATCAATCTTGTTAGAAGTGTAGCACAAGGCCGTAGAGGTGGCTATATGCTGTAATCAGGTGAGATGCAGCAGGAGGAGGCAGGTCATAGTGGTATCAACCACTAGTCGAAGTAAGTCCTTGTCCAAAGGTTTGGACAAATGTTGAAGAATCCCTTTGTATCAAGATCCCAAGAAGTTGCTGTGTCAGACAGGATGTAGATGAATGGTTCAGAGAACCGACAAGTTGTTAAATTAGACACATATGCAACACTTGGGTATCTTTATTGAGGAAACGTTTCGCCACACAGTGGCCTCCTCCTGCTGCATCTCACCTGATTACAGCATATAAGCCACCTCTACGGCCTTGTGCTACACTTCTAACAAGATTGATGGACTGAACACATCGACTCCAGGCCGAGGGACTGATAACCTCAAACTCCTCCTCTCCTTACACCTTTCTACTTTGTATTGACTGTTGAAGCCACTGTGTGGCGAAACGTTTCCTCAATAAAGATACCCAAGTGTTGCATATGTGTCTAATTTAACAACTTGTCGGTTCTCTGAACCATTCATCTACATCCTGTCTGACACAGCAACTTCTTGGGATCTTGATACAAAGGGATTCTTCAACATTTGTCCAAACCTTCGGACAAGGACTTACTTCGACTAGTGGTTGATACCACTATGACCTGCCTCCTCCTGCTGCATCTCACCTGATTACAGCATATAAGCCACCTCTACGGCCTTGTGCTACACTTCTAACAAGATTGATGGACTGAACACATCGACTCCAGGCCGAGGGACTGATAACCTCAAACCTCCTCTCCTTACACCTTTCTACTTTGTATTGACTGATGAAGCCACGTGTGGCGAAACGTTTCCTCAATAAAGATACCCAAGTGTTGCATATGTGTCTAATTTAACAACTTGTCGGTTCTCTGAACCATTCATCTACATTATTAAGCTGGTAAGTGCTTGGGTTATGAACATTTCCGAGCTTTAGAACTTTGCATTGATCTACATTGAACTGCATCTGCCACTTTTCTGACCACGAATTGAGTCTGTATAAATCCTCCTGAAGTTCTCTGACAGCTACGTTTGAATCGATTATCCTACCTATCTTAGTGTCATCAGCGAATTTGCTCATATCACTAGTAATTCCCTCGTCAAGGTCATTGATATACATTGCAAACAACAATGGGCGTAAAACTGATCCCTCTGGAACTCCACTTGTTACTTCCTGTTGGTAAGCCATGACTCGATCCATAACAGCACTTTTCCCCCAATGACATGAGCTGCCACTTTACCAGTCTCTGGTGCGGTCCTCTATCAAAAGCCTTATTAAAATCCAAATAAACAATATCGAATTCTTTATCGTGATCAACAGCCTCAAAAGCTTTACTGAAGAAAGTTAGTAAATTAGATAGGCAGGAACAGCCCCTCGTGAATCCATGCTGAGTGTCATTAATCAAATTATGGTTATCAAGATGGTTTCTTATATCAGCTATAATTAGCTCTAGTAATTTGCCTACAATTGAGGTCAGGCTTATTGGGCGGTAATTTGACGGTAGTGACTTGTCCCCTGCTTTAAAAATAGGAATTACATTGGCCATCTTCCACATATCAGACACTACACCTGTTTGAAGAGATAGATTAAAAATATTAGTCAATGGTTCACAAAGTTACATTTTGCACTCCTTAAGAACCCTTGAAAAAAAGCTCATCAGGGCCCGGGGATTTATTTTACTTCAATAGGTCTATCTTTTTGATAACCATATCGCTAGTGACTGGGATATTACATAATTTATCTTCTTCAGGGCCACTATAAAAATTAATTATTGGGATATTATTAGTAGTGTCTTACTGTGGGAAAACTGAGAAAATAATTATTAAAATCGAGCACCTTTCATTCTCCTTGTCAGTAAGATGCCCAGAATTATTTTTTAGGGGACCTATCTTATCTCTAACTTTTGTTCTATAAGCCTGGAAAAATTCTTTCTGATTAGTTTTCGAATCCTAGCAACTTTAATTTCATAGTTCCGTTTTGCTTTTCTTATCGCCTTTTTAACTTCCCTCTTATGTGAATATATTTATTTATAAGATGACCCTCACCTCTTTTGATGCGCCTATAAATTCCTTTCGTCTGCCCTAAACGATGTTAGAGCCTATTATTCATCCATTCAGGCTCATTTCTATTCGATCTTATTTCTTTATATGGAATAAACGTTCTTTGGGCAGCATGTATAGTCTTTAGAAAGCTGTCATACTGATATCTCTCTTCGTTACTCCAGTCCACAGATGATAAGTGTTCCCTAAGCCCATTGTAATCTACTAAGCGAAAATATGGAACCGTTACTGAGTTATCCCTACTATCATACTTCCATTCAATTTAAAGGTAATTGATTTTTGGTCGCTTGTGCCGAGTTCCCCTGTAATTTCTAAATTATGCACAAGGGTCTTTTTGTTTGCCAGAACCAAGTCAAGCAGGTTATTTCCGCTTGTAGGTTCTGTAACAAACTGCTTCCCAGTCAAGGAATCCCAATCAATATGACTAAAGTTAAAGTACCCTAGAATTACTATGTTATCGTGCCTTGTGGATTTAACAATTTCCTCCCACAGTAATCCCAGTGGGAATCTTCATTGATTTACGTAAAGCTTTTGATACAGTTGACCATGATCTGTTACACTTAAAATGATCGCACTATGGTATAAGAGGACACTCCCTAAACTACCTAAAATCATACCTTAGCAACAGAAACCAATATGTGTACACAAATGGAGCTAGCTCCACCGCGCAAACTATTACCGTAGGTGTCCCACAGGGAAGTGTTCTTGGCCCACTACTCTTTCTCATTTACATTAACGACCTACCAAATGCATCTCAACTACTCAAACCCATACTTTTTGCAGATGACACTACATACGTTATCTCTCACCCATGCCCAGACACACTATCCAACACTGCAAATACTGAATTGCAGAAAATATCTACCTGGATGATGACCAACAAACTTACTCTCAATATTGATAAAACCTATTTTATCCAGTTTGGGAACAGAGCTACAAACGCACCACTTAACATAATGATAAACGGGTCCACTATCGCAAAACTCACAGAGGGAAAATTCTTAGGAATCCATCTTGACAGTGGCCTCAAATTTCAGACACATATACAACAAATCTCCAAGAAAGTCTCAAAGACCGTGGGAATACTATCCAAGATACGGTACTATGTTCCACAACCAGCTCTCCTTACCCTATATCACTCACTCATTTACCCCTACCTCACCTATGGAATCTACGCATGGGGCTCTACATCAATAACTCATCTCAGACCACTAATAACACAACAAAAGGCAGCAGTTAGAATGATAACAAATTCACACTCCAAACAACATACTCCACCAATATTCAAAAACCTAAACTTACTCACCATACAAGACATCCATACTTTTTACTGTGCCTATTACATACATAGAACACTCTATGCAAATATTAACCCACCACTCAAACTTCTCCTTACTAATTTTAACAGGACACATGACCATAACACTAGACACAGATCACTCCTCGATGTTCCCCGTGTCCACCTAACACTATGTAAAAGCTCAATGCATATAAAAGGCACGAAAATTTAGAATTCATTACCTGTCATTGCCAAAGAAACCCTACCTGTACCCCAATTCAAAACGATGCTAAAAAACCACCTTCTCACCCAAAGCTAATTGCTCAATATCAAACATTCCCAGCAAAGTAGAATAATCACTTAACGTAAAAACCTGACTAATCAATTGAATGTAAAACCTGTTATGAATATTACATACTTAGCTAATTATTTCCACAACACTTACATTATAATGACCACATAAACTAACTGCAATGCAATTAATTGTTTTAAATTGTTATCTCACTCAATTAGTTGCATTGCTACAATAAATTGCTACAATTAATTGATATGTTCAACATATATTCAAACTTTATAACTTAGATATGCAACTTTACTAATTTTATAAATTATCAACCATAACTTTTTATTATTTTATTATTATTGTAGATGAATGGTTCAGAGAACCGACAAGTTATAAATTAGACACATATGCAACACTTGGGTATCTTTATTGAGGAAACGTTTCGCCACACAGTGGCTTCATCAGTCCAATACAAAGTAGAAAGGTGTAAGGAGAGGAGGAGTTTGAGGTTATCAGTCCCTCGGCCTGGAGTCGATGTGTTCAGTCCATCAATCTTGTTAGAAGTGTAGCACAAGGCCGTAGAGGTGGCTTATATGCTGTAATCAGGTGAGATGAAGCAGGAGGAGGCGGGGTCATATAACGTTCTGCCACATCGGGTATTGCTAGTTCACAAAATGAGGGATTTATTCCTTCTTTTTCATTAATTAGAAGATTGTTCACATTAGCTGCGTTCTGTATGTTAGTGATCCACTATTGTAATGTATCTTCTTACGTCACATGACCTGTTCCCAGCGGTTAGAAACTTAGAGCTGGCAGCTAACTATCTCCTAGTTATTTTACCTAATGCTATCTGCAAACTGCGGGGCCTACTTTATCCAACCCTATATGGGGATGGGCGTGGGGGTACCAGTGTGTGGTTGGAATTCCGCTGGGCCTCTCTCCCTCAGTCATATATTGGCTAGTGCCACCACATTATCATACTCTGAAAAAACTTACCCTATTTCTCCTGTTGCTGCTCTTGCAACATTGCACAGCTCCTGATGATGCAATGAGAAGTCTGAAATTACTTGAGCCAAAGATTTGCATATATGTATATGTATATATATATATATATATATATATATATATATATATATATATATATATATATATATATATATATATATATATATATATATATATATATATATATATATATATATATATATATATATATATATATATATATATATATATATATATATATATATATATATATATATATATATATATATATATATATATATATATATATATATATATATATATATATATATATATATATATATATATATATATATATATATATATATAACAAAAAGGAGAAAGAAAAAAGAAGACAATTATTATAAAGCTATGTTGACGTAAAATAGTGTATGAGTCACGAGCGAGATACTCCAACTAGAGAAATTAAGAGTCAATGTTTCAGAATGGTGATATTGCAATATGCAAATGCAAGAGTAACCTTTGTAATATTGCAGTGTGTCAATTTTTTGTGAACCTTGAATACTGCAATCTGTAAATGCTGGGATCCATGAAAATATGCCTTAGTGCTATTGAACCTGTTGTCAAAGTGGAATTTAATAACTCATAGTTCAGTTCTTGTCCTTGTTAAGAAGAATGATAGTTTTTAATTCTTCTTGAGGGGGCAGTGCCAGCATAGTATGCATAGTGGGATTAAAATTTCCATTGAATAATGATATCTGGGGGTCTTGGTGTACGTTCATGGCTTTCTTGGTGAGTGTAATTGCAAGACAGACCTTTCTGTGTCTCCTCCTGTAATTCCTCTACCAGGAAAGGCTCGACTGTAGTTAGAAAAAACATAATTTCAATCCAGCAAGGTCACCTAGGACCTCCGGAAGGTGGGAAAGGCGAGACATCCAGTAGATAGACGGACGAATTCCTGGACACAAGATCCTGAGGAGGGACTGATGTAGGAAGCCAGAGTTGAGGATACTGAGAGAGACGAGGCAAGTGAAGGGGAGACACTACACACACTACAGGAGGGTACATGTGCAGGCAAATGTAAGATGGTACAAAGTCCCAAAATTGAAAAAAGTGTCAATGCAGGTGGTTTAGACTAAGGCTGCTTCCTTGATAAGTGATGTAACAAAATTGAGTGAATTCAACAATTTGAATTTCTGACTTCAAAATCCTGTAAAGTTATTATAGGAGAAACTGTTGAATAAAGAAATGGATGGAGAGATGCATTTACATAGACTATAAGAAAACATTTGCTAGTGTTATCAGTGATACAAAGATCACTGGGTTATAAGCAGTAATACCAGAAATATAAACGTTACACTTATACATAGTAACACCAGAGCTGCAAAGATCACAATGTTTAACACAATAACACCAGAAACTGATAGATAAGGAAGTTACACATAGAAACACACAGAGATAACACTTTTACATGAAAGAAAATCATAAAACCTCAAATTAGAAAATACAAATCTATGACATTTAAATAGACGACTAAAATAAACAACAAATGGCTTCTCCATGGTGGTCTAGGTAGAGGAGTTCTTCTCTTCTGGCTGGACTATGTTTCTAGCCTGCCCGGGCGGGTGTATTTACTGGGCGCAGATTTCTGTGTGTCCTCCCCAGTAATTACATCTGCTTGTATATACTGATATTTAAACACTTGTGTTGTAATATCATATATGGGCAGTGCTTCATGGGGTTGCCGCATTTGAAGAGTTAAGTTCCTCTCTGAGGAAATGCTGTGTTTGGGGTTCACACCTCTCAACGTCCCCCTCAAATGATGAAGCTTAAAGCCAGTTTTTCCTTTCATTATTTGATAATATTTTGCTAAATGAGTGTAAGTGTAGAACACTTTTTCACACATTGTCAAGGAGTGCAAATACTGACTAATAGAACCCTGGTAACGTGACTGATAGAACCCTTGTAACGTGACTGATAGAACCCTTGTCACGTGACTGATAGAACCCTTGTCACGTGGAAAGTTTGTTCTGAAATATTTCTTGTGAACTGCACTCTGTATTGCCTTGTTTTCATCTTCATAACAAGAGAACACAATATTACTGACACCTGATGTTGTTGTTAATTATTCAACGTTCACTTTTCTGAATCAGTTCAGAACACTTAACTAACTACAAGTCCATTTAGAAATAGTTGTTCTTCATAACTTTAACATGTTTCAAAGTTTATTAAAGGCTGTTATTTACACATACTTATTTGTTTACATTTACATGTGCCAGCAAACATTCAGCCTCGTTAATGTCAACAAGTAAAAGATTCCAAACAGATTTAGTGATTAGTAAAAGGACACATGTTGTTGGTCGTGGTAGTTGTGGTGATGGAGGTAGTGGTGATGGTGGTAGTAGTATTAGTAGTAGCAGTAGCAGTAGTAGCAGTAGTAGTAGTAGTAGTTGTAGTAGTAGCAGTAGTAGTAGCAGTAGTAGAAGAGGTAACCCTTGGTTACTGTGTAATGGCGGAGTTATTTTTTAAGGGGAACTCGTCCTAATACTTAAAGATAACTCAAGACATTTTCGTCTTTAATCGTTATTTTAGACACTATTAAGCAGAATAAAGGCAGCTTCGTCGTCTCTGAAATATTAGCACCAGTTCTCCTAAGAACATTTGACTCCATCACATAACAACCAAGAGTTACCTCTGCTACTGCTGCTGCTGCTGCTGTTGCTGCTGCTGCTGCTGCTGCTGCTGCTGTTGCTGCTGCTGTTGTTGCTGCTGTTGCTGCTTCTGCTGCTGATGCTGCTGCTGCTGCTGCTGCTACTGGATAAACTAGACTCATAAACTGTGCCATAAATGGTAGTGAGAAGCTTCTCTCCAAATTATAAATATGTTGTTTTCTCTCACTGTATAAACTTAGTTGCTAAGCTGAATAACTTCAGTTTTATACAGCATATTTTCACTCTTAAAGTCTAATATGGATTATGCAGTGAACTTTTATTATAAATCAGTGTAAAATTATAACAAATGATTGATCTGTGTAAACAAGAGCTCTTGATGGTCCGTGTGGCTACGTACTGAACCTTGATGGTCCGTGTGGCTACGTACTGAACCTTGATGGTCCGTGTGGCTATGTACTGAACCTTGATGGTCTGTGTGGCTACGTACTGAACCTTGATGGTCCGTGTGGCTACGTACTGAACCTTGATGGTCCGTGGGCTACGTACTGAACCTTGATGGTCCGTGTGGCTACGTACTGAACCTTGATGGTCCGTGTGGCTACGTACTGAACCTTGATGGCCCGTGTGGCTACGTACTGAACCTTGATGGTCCGTGTGGCTACGTACTGAACCTTGATGGTCCGTGTGGCTAGCTACACTGAACCTTGATGGTCGTGTGGCTACGTACTGAACCTTGATGGTCCGTGTGGCTACGTCTGAACCTGATGGTCGTGGCTACACTGAACCTTGATGGTCCGTGGCTACGACTGAACCTTGATGGTCCGTGTGGCTACGTACTGAACCTTGATGGTCCGTGTGGCTACGTACTGAACCTTGATGGTCTGTGGCTACGACTGAACCTTGATGGTCTGTGGCTACGTACTGAACCTTGATGGTCCGTGTGGCACGTACTGAACCTTGATGCTGTGGCTACGTACTGAACCTGATGGTCCGTGGCTACTACTGAACCTTGATGGTCCGTGTGGCTACGTACTGAACCTGATGGTCCGTGTGGCTACTACTGAACCTTGATGGTCTGTGTGGCTACGTACTGAACCTTGATGGTCGTGTGGCTACGACTGAACCTTGATGTTGTGTGGCTACGCTGAACCTTGATGGTTGTGTGGCTACGTACTGAACCTTATGGTCCGTGTGGCTACGTACTGAACCTTGATGGTCCGTGTGGCTACGCACTGAACCTTGATGGTCGTGTGCTACGTACTGAAACTTGATGGTCCGTGTGGCTACGTACTGAACCTGATGGTCCTGTACTAGCCTGAACCTGTGGTCTGTGTGGCTACGTACTGAACCTGATGGTCCGTGTGGCTACGTACTGAACCTTGATGGTCGTGTGGCTACTACTGAACCTTGATGGTCCTGTGGCTACGTACTGAACCTTGATGGTCGTGTGGCTACATACTGAACCTTGATGGTCCGTGTGGCTACGTACTGGACCTTGATGGTCCGTGTGGCTACGTACTGAACCTTGATGGTATGTGTGGCTACGTACTGAACCTTGATGGTCCTTGTGGCTACGTACTGAACCTTGATGGTATGTGTGGCTACGTACTGAACCTTGATGGTCTATGTGGCTACGTACTGAACCTTGATGGTCTGTGTGGCTACATACTGAACCTTGATGGTCCGTGTGGCTACATACTGAACCTTGATGGTCCGTGTGGCTACGCACTGAACCTTGATGGTCTGTGTGGCTACGCACTGAACCTTGATGGTCCGTGTGGCTACGCACTGAACCTTGATGGTCCGTGTGGCTACGCACTGATCCTTGATGGTCCGTGTGGCTACGCACTGATCCTTGATGGTCCGTGTGGCTACGTACTGAACCTTGATGGTCTGTGTGGCTACATACTGAACCTTGATGGTCTCTGTGGCTACGTACTGAACCTTGATGGTCCGTGTGGCTACGTACTGAACCTTGATGGTCCGTGTGGCTACGTACTGAACCTTGATGGTCCGTGTGGCTACGTACTGAACCTTGATGGTCCGTGTGGCTACGTACTGAACCTTGATGGTCCGTGTGGCTATGTACTGAACCTTGATGGTCCGTGTGGCTACGTACTGAACTTTGATAGTCCGTGTGGCTACGTACTGAACCTTGATGGTCCGTGTGGCTACGTACTGAACCTTGATGGTCTGTGTGGCTACGTACTGAACCTTGATGGTCCGTGTGGCTACGTACTGAACTTTGATGGTCCGTGTGGCAACGTACTGAACCTTGATGGTCCGTGTGGCTACGTACTGAACCTTGATGGTCCGTGTGGCTACGTACTGAACCTTGATGGTATGTGTGGCTACGTACTGAACCTTGATGGTATGTGCGGCTATGCACTGAACCTTGATGGTCCGTGTGGCTACGTACTGAACCTTGATGGTCTGTGTGGCTACGTACTGCACCTTGATGGTCCGTGTAGCTACGTACTGCACCTTGATGGTCCGTGTGGCTACGTACTGCACCTTGATGGTCCGTGTGGCTACGTACTGAACCTTGATGGTATGTGTGGCTACGTACTGAACCTTGATGGTATGTGTGGCTACGCACTGAACCTTGATGTTATGTGTGGCTACGTACTGAACCTTGATGGTATGTGTGGCTACGTACTGAACCTTGATGGTCCGTGTGGCTACGTACTGAACCTTGATGGTCTGTGTGGCTACGCACTGAAACTTGATGGTCTGTGTGGCTACGTACTGAACCTTGATGGTCCGTGTGGCTACGTACTGAACCTTGATGGTCCTTGTGGCTACGCACTGAACCTTGTTGGTCTGTGTGGCTACGTACTGAACCTTGATGGTCCGTGTGGCTACGTACTGAACCTTGATGGTCTGTGTGGCTACATACTGAACCTTGATGGTCTCTGTGGCTACGTACTGAACTTTGATGGTCCGTGTGGCTACGTACTGAACCTTGATGGTCTGTGTGGCTACATACTGAACCTTGATGGTCCGTGTGGCTACGTACTGAAACTTGATGGTCCGTGTGGCTACGTACTGAACCTTGATGGTATGTGTGGCTACGTACTGAACCTATATATATTCAGACATTTTGCGATATAATACATAACTACATAATATACAGTGGACACCTCCAAACTCGAACACTTATGTAAGTTTATTTTTCTAAGTGCTTTCGTAAGTGTATTTTTGGGGGTCTAAAAGGACCAATCAAATTTACATTATTCCTTATAGGAACAAATTCGTTCGGTAACGGCACTTGAACAGCATTTTGGAACTAATTAATGACGAAATCCGGGGGTCCACTGTATTTGTAATATCTCCATAATTTGAACATTCGTATTTATAATGTTAATTGTAAAGTATAAATGAAATTTAATAATATTAATTTTGATAATAAATTCTGCTCCTCACATATAATAATAAAAGGGCCAATCAAATTTACATTATTCCTTATAGGAACAAATTCGTTCGGTAACGGCACTTGAACAGCATTTTGGAACTAATTAATGACGAAATCCGGGGGTCCACTGTATTTGTAATATCTCCATAATTTGAACATTCGTATTTATAATGTTAATTGTAAAGTATAAATGAAATTTAATAATATTAATTTTGATAATAAATTCTGCTCCTCACATATAATAATATAATATGGTTCTGCATCCCCTTCCTCGGATCAAGCCTAATTGTCTCCAATTAATCACTCGGTGTATAACCTCTCTTAATTTCACAACTTCCTTCCTCATTAATATATTAATGTTAATTAATAAACTTTAAGATTAACTATGGTAAGTTTTACTAAAAAGTTTAGTGCAGATGAGTCAGGCAGGCTG
The DNA here is from genome assembly GCA_009830355.1 of Cherax destructor. Classification (NCBI taxonomy): domain Eukaryota; kingdom Metazoa; phylum Arthropoda; class Malacostraca; order Decapoda; family Parastacidae; genus Cherax; species Cherax destructor. The sequence continues at coordinate 8,966 of WNWK01010627.1, read as the reverse complement.
ACAGCTGAATCAGCCAGGCTGACAGCTGAATCAGCCAGGCTGGCAGCTGAATCAGCCAGGCTGGCAGCTGAGTTAGGCAGGCTGACAGCTGAATCAGCCAGGCTGGCAGCTGAATCAGCCAGGCTGGCAGCTGAATCAGCCAGGCTGACAGCTGAGTTAGGCAGGCTGGCAGCTGAATCAGCCAGGCTGGCAGCTGAATCAGCCAGGCTGGCAGCTGAGTTAGGCAGGCTGACAGCTGAGTCAGGCAGGCTGACAGCTGAGTCAGGCAGGCTGACAGCTGAGTCAGCCAGGCTGACAGCTGAGTCAGCCAGGCTGACAGCTGAGTCAGCCAGGCTGACAGCTGAGTTAATCAGGCTGAGAGCTGTACCACAGAACTGTGCTCTTCTTAAATGTTTATTATTATTATTTTTACCATTATTATTATTATTATTATTATTATTATTATTATTATTATTATTATTATTATTATTATTATTATTATTAGTGTTATTAATTATTATTGCACTTTACTATGTAAACTGATTTAAAAAAATCATGTGTTGTAAACTTAGTTGTTATATTTATAAAAAAAAAATTTAATATCCATAGAGTTTCTTAATCTCATTGTAAGAAATAATGTTTATTGTAGTTTATATATTTACAACATCCTGGAGGTCATGCCACTCGCAACCTCCTGGAGGTCATGCCAATCACAACCTCCTGGAGGTCATGCTAATCACATCATGGAGGTCATACCACTCACAACCTTCTGGAGGTCATGTCAATCACAACCTTCTGTAGGACATGCCACTCACAATCTCCTGGAGGTCATACCACTCACAATCTCTTGGAGGTCATACCACTCACAACCTTCTGGAGGTCATGTCAATCACAACCTTCTGTAGGACATGCCACTCACAATCTCCTGGAGGTCATACCACTCACAATCTCTTGGAGGTCATACCACTCACAATCTCCTGGAGGTCATACCACTCACAATCTCCTGGAGGTCATGCTTCTCACAGCATGCAGGAGGTCATGCCACTCACAGCATCCAGGAGGTCATGCCACTCATAGCATCCAGGTAATGCCACTCACAACATCCTGGAGGTCATTCCACTCACAACATCCTGGAGGTCATGCCATTTACAGCATCCAGGAGGTCATGCCACTCACAACATCCTGCAGGTCATGCCACTCACAATATCCTGGAGGTCATGCCACTCACAACATCCTGCAGGTCATGCCACTCACAATATCCTGGAGGTCATGCCACTCACAACATCCTGCAGGTCATGCCACTTACACCAGAATCTCTGTAAGATTTTCATTTGTGTCAAAATAAATCAATTCGTTAGCATTTAATAAATTACTAAATAGTGCACAATGATGTGTCAGGACTCAATACAGCCAAGTAATATAACATGGTATACGTAAGACCCTAAACACTGATATTAAATTAAATATAATTTAGTGTTCCATAACAT
>WNWK01010627.1:0-5000 GCA_009830355.1 Cherax destructor | reverse complement strand
GTGGAAAGAAACAACGTCATCACCAGCTGGTTGTAAACAACGTCATCACCAGCTGGTTGTAAACAACGTCATCACCAGCTGGTTGTAAACAACGTCATCACCAGCTGGTTGCAAACTTTGGTTCAAATATTTCCAGTCATCGTAGAATTTTAATTAGTTTGCCTCGTGGACTCTAGACCCGTATATGACTCGTAATGATCGGTATTTACACACTGACCTGGGGTCAGAGAACGTAAACTGCTGCGATCACTTACGAGTGTAGGTGGTAAACCTGGCGGTGATAGTAGTGTCTTGCGACTAGTGAGCAAAGAATGATGAAAAAGGAAAAAAATAATTAACGACATTAATATTATCATTCCTATTATAATTATTATATTGTTTATAGATCCATATTTGTCAGAATCTTATAATTCAATTACTGATAATTTACGGATAATCGCAGATGTGTATATTCTTCGTAGTATCCGAATCCAAGTAACGAGCCTCCGTCTGTTCTTGCACTAAATGACTCAAACGGGTTTACCGTAAAATTACTTTCATAAACATAATACTAAAAATGAGTGCGGACACTTGTTATTGTAGTTAAACATGATATATATGAGGTCGGGGAAGGATTCATCGTGGAAATATTGAAAAGTTTAACAAAAGTAACTGCAGTAGAAGGTTACTGTGCCTAACATTGCTACTGTTAAGTACATCAGGGTGATATTATTAGAGGCTACAAGTGTGAGTGTTATTACTGCAGCTTAACAACAACATTTTACGTAAACAAACAAAAAATGAATTCTGCAGCGAAAAGAATTCTTGATTTTTCGAGAACAAAAATATTAGAACTGAAACTTTCTTAAACACAACACCAACAAAATGCAAGCATTCTAGAGTGCAACAAACATTCTGAGCACAAATTCTGATGAAAACATTCTTGAGTGCAAATCTGGCAAAAACATTCTTGAGTGCAACATTCTTGTCAAACATTCTTGAGTGCAACAAACATTCTTGTGTGCAACAGACATTCTTGAGTGCAACAAACATTCTTGCGTGCAACAGACATTCTAGAGTGCAACAAACATTCTTGAGTGCAACAAACATTCTTGAGTGCAACAAACATTCTTGACTGCAACACACATTCTTGAGTGCAAAAAACATTCTTGAGTGCAACAGACATTCTTGAGTGCAACAAGCATTCTTGAGTGCAACAAACATTCTTGAGTGCAACAAACATTCTTGAGTGCAACACACATTCTTGAGTGCAACAAACATTCTTGAGTGCAACAAACATTCTTGAGTGCAACAAACATTCTTGAGAGCAACAAACATTCTTGAGTGCAACAAACATTCTTGAGTGCAACAAACATTCTTGAGTGCAACAAACATTCTTGAGTGCAACAAACATTCTTGAGTGCAACAAACATTCTTGAGTGCAACAAACATTCTTGAGTGCAACAGACATTCTTGAGTGCAACAAACATTCTTGAGTGCAACAAACATTCTTGAGTGCAACAAACATTCTTGAGTGCAACAAACATTCTTGAGAGCAACAAACATTCTTGAGTGCAACAAACATTCTTGAGAGCAACAAACATTCTTGAGTGCAACAAACATTCTTGAGTGCAACAAACATTCTTGAGTGCAACAAACATTCTTGAGTGCAACACACATTCTTGAGTGCAACAAACATTCTTGAGTGCAACAGACATTCTTGAGTGCAACAAACATTCTTGAGTGCAACAGACATTCTTGAGTGCAACAAACATTCTTGAGTGCAACAAACATTCTTGAGTGCAACAGACATTCTTGAGTGCAACAAACATTCTTGAGTGCAACAGACATTCTTGAGTGCAACAAACATTCTTGAGTGCAACAGACATTCCTAAGTGCAACACACATTCTTGAGTGCAACAGACATTCTTGAGTGCAACAAACATTCTTGAGTGCAACAAACATTCTTGAGTGCAACAAACATTCTTGAGTGCAACAGACATTCTTGAGTGCAACAAACATTTTTGAGTGCACCAGACATTCTTGAGTGCAACAGACATTCTTGAGTGCAACAGACATTCTTGAGTGCAACAAACATTCTTGAGTGCAACAAACATTCTTGAGTGCAACAAACATTCTTGAGTGCAACAGACATTCTTGAGTGCAACAAACATTTTTGAGTGCAACAGACATTCTTGAGTGCAACAGACATTCTTGAGTGCAACAGACATTCAAGAATTTTCGTTGGCAGTATATTACTGACTCAGGGTTTCGTGAACGCAGAAAAATAGGGAGAGATATTCCAAACAATGATTCCTTTTCAAACATAAAAATACACAATTTATTATGAGTGTACAATCTGTTTTTCATGGAAAATTCCCGGGTGGGGAGGGGGGTGTAACAGAAAGATACGTAATGTGGTTTAAGGATAAATTTAGGTACACTTGTCACGGTATAAAATATTACCTTCTTCAAAATTTCAGGTGTTTTATTATTAAGATGCCTAAACATTTTGTATTCGTCAAAATAGTGAAAATATCATTAAAAAAATGATACATTCTTATTTGAGAGATTCATCTGTAGTTAGTTGATCTAAAAAGTTACAAGTGTTTATTAACCCATAGTATACAAGAAGCCAAAAGATTGATAAGCATCGTGTCTGTCTGGCAATTAAAGAACAGATCATAACGCCAATTCTTGCTCTGGATAACCATACTGGTTTCAAATTAATTTAGAAATGATATACAGAGCTTTTGAAGCCATGACGCCAGTCAGTGGAGGAAGATGTGACAAGTACCATCTAAAAGGGACCAGGAGGTACAGACCCCTTTGTTAGGACAACCACTCTATAATAATAATAATAATAATAATAATAATAATAATAATAATAATAATAATAATAAAAATAATAATAATAATAATAATAATAATAATAATAATAATAATAAAAATTTTAAAAAAAATTAATAATAATAATAATAATATTTAAAAAATATTTTTTTTTTTCAGCAAGTTTACATCGATATTTTGTAATTACAATTATGAATTGAAGTGCAAAGAGAGCAACTATCATGCCATGGCATTATGGGCAGAATAAATCTAATGACTTATAGACTACTTAATAATAGAGAAATTGATTAAGTTTGTTATAGTTAAACATTAGCTTATGTTTATAGCAGATAATAAGTTTACTTAAATTACAACTGAGCATATTAAATTGTGACAAAGAGTTTGTAGGATGGTTATATCAATAGTAAATGTTGAAATTATATTATGGGAAAATAACAGTGAGCATTGTTGAAAGTAGTTTACAGTATGAGTATTTAGTTTAGGGTGAGTAGGTGGTTTTTGAGAAGAGTCTTAAATTGATGTTCAGACCAGGTTATTTAGTATTTACTGGTAATGAATTCAGATTTTGGGACCCTTTATGTTCATAGAATTTTTACACAGGGTGATATGGACACGGGGTATATCAAAAAGTGATCTGTGTCTTGTGTTATGGTCATGGGTTCTGTTAAAGTTGGTGAGGAGAATTTTGAGTGGAGGGTTTATATTTGAGTGCAGAGTTTTATGTATGTAGTAGGCACAAGAATAAGTGTGAATGTTCTTTACGGTGAGTAGTTTTAGACTTTCGAATATTGGTGGAGTATGCTGTCTAGAGGTCAGGTGATTTAATGATGTTGATCCCAATGCACAAATTCCATTGGTGAGATAAGGGTAGATGAGTGATTTTTTTAATGGCAGAAAACGAAGAAAAAATGGAAGGAAATAACAAAATAGTCCACTACCTTGTAGCCTTGTTGGACTGGAGGCATAGACAGTGGCCGCCCCAATGGCTCTCCAGAACCACAACTACTGATGCCAACAACAAAATCTCCACCCTAAAACACACAATATGACCACAATATCCTGGAGATCATACCACTCGCAACCTCCTAGAAGTCATGCCAATCACAGCCTCCTGAGGTCATGCCATTCATTACATCATTACAGTGCCTTAAACCATCCATCCACCAACAACAAAATACCTTTCATCAGTGGATTCTAGAGGAGTCAAATGCGATGTTTGCAGCCTTCACGAGACCCACACAAAAGACCACTTTGACAACGAAATATGGATAACTGGGTACAGAGATGCTGAACACCACAAATGATGTAGTTGAAGTTCTAGCAATAAAGATCGAGAACCAAAACCTAGTCATCGTGGTTGTATATAAGCCACCAGATGCAACTTCACAATAGTTCAAGGAACAGCCACTGAAAATCGATTTCTCTTGAAAGCCTTCCAGCCCCACCCCAAACATATTACTGCTTGGTGATTTCAATCTAAGATACAAAATGGAAGAATGTAGCAAATAATGTTATAGCAGAAACAATCCCTGGCGGCAGCACAGATGAAAAGTCACACACACGGGAGCTGTTAAATCTCTGCAATAAACACACCCTAAGTCAACAGATAGTGGAGCCACCAAGACTGGAAAACACACTTGACCTTATTTTTACGAGTAAGGAGGACCTGGTAAGAAACATATCATAAACAACTAATTCTGATCACAATCTAATCGAAGTCCAGACTTACATGCACAGGCGTCCTGACCAGCAAAATGCACGCAGCTGTGAAGGTGTCTTCATCAAATTCAACTTCAACAACAAGAACATCAATTGGGATCAGGTGAACCATGTCTTAAATAACATGGAAAACATCTTAAATAACATGGATAACATCTTAAATAACATGGATAACATCTTAAATAACATGGATAACATCTTAAATAACATGGATAATATCTTAAATAATATGGATCCAAGCCAGTGCCTGTAAAGGATCAATTTCCTGGCAGCTGAAGTATGTTCAAGGCATATTTCTCTAAGAAGAAAAGGAGAGAAGTAAACTGGAGAGAGGACGCTCCCTTTACAGAAGACGATGAAGAATCATTGAGCTCCTCAGCAACATTAACTGTGTCAGTACTGCTGTGTCATGACTTTCAGTACTGCTGTGTCATGACTGTGTCAGTACTGCT
>WNWK01010626.1:0-69199 GCA_009830355.1 Cherax destructor | reverse complement strand
AGTTAGTGTTACATTGAATGTTCTTTTTTTTAAACCCTTTTTTCATATTCAGCTTTTGTTTTACACTATTTCTGTTACTATTATTACCCTGTGTTACTCGATTACTGTTATTGTTAAGATTTATGATTCAAAGCCTGAATCAATATTTTGCCCCCTCATTATTTACCATTCCTAAACCCATACCTCTAACTAACCTTATTTTAAAAACCCCCTAACAACATCCTCAACTGAGCAGAGAGAAATTCTACACCTGCCCTGGAAAAGGAACCCCCCCCTTGCATACATGTCATTTGGGCCATAGAAGTGGTCCCAGTTGTCAATGAATGGGACTCCCAACCCTTTAGTGTTTGCCCAGCCCTTTATACCAATCGCCCTGGACAGCCTTTCCCCTTTAACACCCTTCTTAAAAAAATGCCAAAATATAAAAGGGGCGCCCCCTTCTTCCTAATTATGTCTATTGCTGTCCTGTACCCAAACCCAACCTCCTTTTTACGTTACCCACATCATTGCCTCCAGCAATGAGGCAGAAAATGGATTGATCCCATTACCGTTCATGATGTTGTCAACCCGGCAAAAATATCCTCCACCCCCACCCCCCAGGAAAGCAAACCCTCTGTCCCCTTTTACTCCTATCCTTCAAGCAGAATCCCCTATCCATATACTTAACCTGGCTATCCCCAACAACAACAATGTTATTACCTTCCTTGGTGTCGTTCGTTGTGACGTTCCCAGTAGTCGACTCACATTCATCGGGTAGCACGGAGAAGGCGTTCGATGTTTCCACAACAGTTTCCACAGCAGTCTCTTTCTTCTTCATCGTTTCTAACTCTCCATTCGTTTTCTTGATCTTCAACTTCGTTCCATGAAGTCCGGCCACTGCCCAGGTTCCCTTCTTGACCTGAGGACTCACAACAGGAGGACTACTACGTAATCCTCTTGTTTTCCTCCGTCAATCGCCGAATCTCAAGCTTCGCTACCCTCAATTCCTCCTTAAGCTGCTGGTAAAGTTGCTCAATGGACGGCATCATTTTAAATTTCCCACTGAAGACTGTTGATATCTGCTTGCCATTTTTCCCATGTCTTCTACCGAGGCGTTTTTCATGTTTTGAGATGTCCACAAATGCTGATACGAAACTGTGGCTTTGTTTTTATCTGCCTCCTATGACGATGAGAAACAGTAAAGCTGCCAGGACTGTACCCTGGGGTGCTGAACACTTTACTAAGGCTAAAATTTGCTTTATTTACGACTAATCTTCGTGCTCCATTCTTTAGAAAAAAAAAATCTGTTAGTCCGTAAAATAAGGTTACTGGGTATATCACTCCACGATAACGTTTCTCAAATGATTTCGCGAAGTTCGTGCAGAGCACATCTGCAAGGACCCCCCACTGGAAATACAAGGACCCCCACTGGAAATACAAGGACCCCCACTGGAAATACAAGGACCCCCACTGGAAATACAAGGATCACCTATGGAAATACAAGGACCTCCAATGGAAATACAAGGACCCCCTCACTGGAAATAAGTCACTTTGACTTTATTGTGTTATGTTGGGTAATTTACACTATGTATGATAATTGTACTTGTGTGTACCTGTGCCTAAATATACTTGCATTTTAGAAGTGCTAAGATGACATAGTGTTGCGTGGAGCTGAGGTGGTGAAGCAGCACACAGCTGCACTCACTGATGGTGACAGCTGAGAATGTGACTTTCAACTGCACTCACCCTTCAAGGGGAGGGGATTGCCTGCGTGTTGCTGAAGGGCTCTTCATCCTAGGAACTGGAACTGTCCTCTCCTTGGGATCAAGCCTGATTGCTTGTCATTTGTGACTTTTTTTAATTAAGTACACCTTCAGTGTGTTGCTACACTATTCTATATGATAGTTACATTGTGGAACACCAGCAGTGTGTTGCTACACTATTCTATATGATAGTTACATTGTGGGAACACCAGCAGTGTGTTGCTACACTATTCTATGTGATAGTTACATTGTGGGAACACCAGCAGTGTGTTGCTACACTATTCTATATGATAGTTACATTGTGGGAACACAAGAAAGGCATGATTCCCCTCATTCCCATCACAAGGATGGGTTACCTTCATGAACTGGAGCTGAAGGCTTCAGTAGCGTGATGAACGTGCACCAGGAAGGGGGCCCTTCAGCTCCCCAAAATTCCCTCAGCCCTCAAAGCCCCCCTCCAATAAAAATAGCAATAATGACGCTGCTTCAAGGTAAGTCTTCTAGCCCCCTTAATCTCTCAAGCAGCTAGTTTCATCTAGATCCCCAGTATAGAAATTGTGGCACCCCCTCCCCCCCGAGTGCACAGTATGACGTTTGGTGATATTATTATTATTTCAGCATGGTACAATGCTTGTACAGATATGGGTGACAGTTATGCATGCAGAAAGCCTATTGTTATGCAGTGCATTTCGGGTATGGTGGCTGGTGTGTGGGCTTGTGACGGTAGGGGTGTGGGTCTCACACTTTAGGGAGAACCTCAGTAGCAGCTTCCGGGCGAGCGTGGGAATGGTAGATCCCACTTTTCCCCACGCCCTCCCGCACGCCCACTCCCACACACACGCATATAAGGTCCCCTAACATACGTGAAAATTGAATTAGTCTGTTTCCCCAAAAATAATATAATGTTTTAATGGAAGGTATTGGAGAATTAGTAAAATAAGTGACTTTGGATCGCTGTTGGAACCAGACCAAACAAGACAATGGTGAGATTCAAGCAGACTAAAAAATGAATATAGAAGAATAAGAGGGGGAAAACGAAAGAGGAATAGTAAACAAGAGAAAGATAGGTAAAAGGACACAAGTGCAACTAATGTGACGTAAAAGGACACAAATGCAACTAATGTGACATTTTATTGTGGTAACGTTTCGCTCTCCAAGAGCTTTGTCAGAGCGAAACGTTGCCACAATAATATGTCACATTAGCTGCACTTGCGTCCTTTTACCTAACATGTTGTATATTGTCGGTAATTCTACCAACATTAATACAAGAGAAAGATAAAATCGGATATTTTATTCGTGTCTTGTACAAAATTAGGTGTTAATGAAGAAACACAAAGACTAGTGGATATGTTTTTCTTATATTGGCAGACTACGCTGTCTTGCACTTGTCTGCCAGCAGACTACGCTGTCTTGCACTTGTCTGCCAACAGACTACGCTGTCTTGCACTTGTCTGCCAGCAGACTACGCTGTCTTGCACTTGTCTGCCAGCAGACTACGCTGTCTTGCACTTGTCTGCCTGCCAGCAGACTACGCTGTCTTGCACTTGTCTGCCAGCAGACTACGCTGTCTTGCACTTGTCTGCCGGCAGACTACGCTGTCTTGCACTTGTCTGCCGGCAGACTACGATGTCTTGCACTTGTCTGCCAGCAGACTACGCTGTCTTGCACTTGTCTGCCAGCAGACTACGCTGTCTTGCACTTGTCTGCCAGCAGACTACGCTGTCTTGCACTTGTCTGCCTGCCAGCAGACTACGCTGTCTTGCACTTGTCTGCTGCCAGCAGACTACGCTGTCTTGCACTTGTCTGCCAGCAGACTACGCTGTCTTGCACTTGTCTGCCAGCAGACTACGCTGTCTTGCACTTGTCTGCCAGCAGACTACGCTGTCTTGCACTTGTCTGCCAGCAGACTACGCTGTCTTGCACTTGTCTGCCGGCAGACTACGCTGTCTTGCACTTGTCTGCCGGCAGACTACGCTGTCTTGCACTTGTCTGCCGGCAGACTACGATGTCTTGCACTTGTCTGCCAGCAGACTACGCTGTCTTGCACTTGTCTGCCAGCAGACTACGCTGTCTTGCACTTGTCTGCCAGCAGACTACGCTGTCTTGCACTTGTCTGCCAGCAGACTACGCTGTCTTGCACTTGTCTGCCAGCAGACTACGCTGTCTTGCACTTGTCTGCCAGCAGACTACGCTGTCTTGCACTTGTCTGCCGGCAGACTACGCTGTCTTGCACTTGTCTGCCGGCAGACTACGCTGTCTTGCACTTGTCTGCCGGCAGACTACGTGTCTTGCACTTGTCTGCCAGCAGACTACGCTGTCTTGCACTTGTCTGCCAGCAGACTACGCTGTCTTGCACTTGTCTGCCAGCAGACTACGCTGTCTTGCACTTGTCTGCCAGCAGACTACGCTGTCTTGCACTTGTCTGCCAGCAGACTACGCTGTCTTGCACTTGTCTGCCAGCAGACTACGCTGTCTTGCACTTGTCTGCCAGCAGACTACGCTGTCTTGCACTTGTCTGCCAGCAGACTACGCTGTCTTGCACTTGTCTGCCAGCAGACTACGCTGTCTTGCACTTGTCTGCCAGCAGACTACGCTGTCTTGCACTTGTCTGCCAGCAGACTACGCTGTCTTGCACTTGTCTGCCAGCAGACTACGCTGTCTTGCACTTGTCTGCCAGCAGACTACGCTGTCTTGCACTTGTCTGCCAGCAGACTACGCTGTCTTGCACTTGTCTGCCAGCAGACTACGCTGTCTTGCACTTGTCTGCCAGCAGACTACGCTGTCTTGCACTTAGTCTGCCAGCAGACTACGCTGTCTTGCACTTGTCTGCCAGCAGACTACGCTGTCTTGCACTTGTCTGCCAGCAGACTACGCTGTCTTGCACTTGTCTGCCAGCAGACTACGCTGTCTTGCACTTGTCTGCCAGCAGACTACGCTGTCTTGCACTTGTCTGCCAGCAGACTACGCTGTCTTGCACTTGTCTTGCCCAGCAGACTACGCTGTCTTGCACTTGTCTGCCAGCAGACTACGCTGTCTTGCACTTGTCTGCCAGCAGACTACGCTGTCTTGCACTTGTCTGTCTGCCAGCAGACTACGCTGTCTTGCACTTGTCTGTCTGAAAGCAGACTACGCTGTCTTGCACTTGTCTGTTGCCAGCAGACTACGCTGTCTTGCACTTGTCGTCTGCCAGCAGACTACGCTGTCTTGCACTTGTCTGTCTGCCAGCAGACTACGCTGTCTTGCACTTGTCTGTCTGCCAGCAGACTACGCTGTCTTGCACTTGTCTGTCTGCCAGCAGACTACGCTGTCTTGCACTTGTCTGTCTGCCAGCAGACTACGCTGTCTTGCACTTGTCTGCCAGCAGACTACGCTGTCTTGCACTTGTCTGTCTGAAAGCAGACTACGCTGTCTTGCACTTGTCTGTCTGCCAGCAGACTACGCTGTCTTGCACTTGTCTGCCAGCAGACTACGCTGTCTTGCACTTGTCTGCCAGCAGACTACGCTGTTTTGCACTTGTCTGCCAGCAGACTACGCTGTCTTGCACTTGTCTGCCAGCAGACTACGCTGTCTTGCACTTGTCTGCCAGCAGACTACGCTGTCTTGCACTTGTCTGCCAGCAGACTACGCTGTCTTGCACTTGTCTGCCAGCAGTCTACGCTGTCTTGCACTTGTCTGCAGCAGACCCTGTCTCATTGTCTGCCAGCAGACTACGCTGTCTTGCACTTGTCTGTCTGCCAGCAGACTACGCTGTCTTGCACTTGTCTGTCTGCCAGCAGACTACGCTGTCTTGCACTTGTCTGTCTGCCAGCAGACTACGCTGTCTTGCACTTGTCTGTCTGCCAGCAGACTACGGTGTCTTGCACTTGTCTGTCTGCCAGCAGACTACGCTGTCTTGCACTTGTCTGTCTGCCAGCAGACTACGCTGTCTTGCACTTGTCTGCCAGCTTACCTTCATTTAATTAATTTGTAAACAATTTAAGAAGTGGTTGCATAATTCTGCAAAGTCTTTTAAAAATCAAGGACTCCTTTGGAAATAAGTCACTTTCTGAATTTTTGTAGGGGTTATCCTGGGTAATTTACACATATGTTACTATTAGCAAACTGCGGCTAGCTGGGGATTGAACCCGGGTTCGATCCCCGGCTAGCTGCAATTTAATTGCTTAAAACCACTTGTTCGTGGTTGCATTAATATATGTTACTGTGCAAAAATGACGAACAAGCGAAACAAATGCAAAACAATCACAGGATGAGTTGAATGATAGCGCTAGGACTTTCGTGTTGCAATCACCCAAATGATAGGAGAAGTTCAGATGTTAGTACCGTGTTAGTCCAGTGTCATTTCAGATTACCTGTCACGTTACGTGTCAGATTTACCTGTCACGTTACGTGTCCAGATTTACCTGTCAGTTACGTGTCAGATTTACCTGTCACGTTACGTGTCCAGATTCTGTCACGACTGTCCTGCACGTTACGTGTCCAGATTTACCTGTCACGTTACGTGTCCAGATTTACCTGTCACGTTACGTGTCCAGATTTACCTGTCACGTTACGTGTCCAGATTTACCTGTCGTTACGTGTCCAGATTTACCTGTACGTTACGTGTCAGATTTACCTGTCACGTTACGTGTCCAGATTTACCTGTCACGTTACGTGTCCAGATTTACCTGTCACGTTACGTGTCCAGATTTACCTGTCACGTTACGTGTCCAGATTTACCTGTCACGTTACGTGTCCAGATTTACCTGTCACGTTACGTGTCCAGATTTACCTGTCACGTTACGTGTCCAGATTTACCTGTCACGTTACGTGTCCAGATTTACCTGTCACGTTACGTGTCCAGATTTACCTGTCACGTTACGTGTCCAGATTTACCTGTCACGTTACGTGTCCAGATTTACCTGTCACGTTACGTGTCCAGATTTACCTGTCACGTTACGTGTCCAGATTTACCTGTCACGTTACGTGTCCAGATTTACCTGTCACGTTACGTGTCCAGATTTACCTGTCACGTTACGTGTCCAGATTTACCTGTCACGTTACGTGTCCAGATTTACCTGTCACGTTACGTGTCCAGATTTACCTGTCACGTTACGTGTCCAGATTTACCTGTCACGTTACGTGTCCAGATTTACCTGTCACGTTACGTGTCCAGATTTACCTGTCACGTTACGTGTCCAGATTTACCTGCCGTGTCAAACTCGTTACGTGTCCAGATTTACCTGTCACGTTACGTGTCCAGATTTACCTGTCACGTTACGTGTCCAGATTTACCTGTCACGTTACGTGTCCAGATTTACCTGTCACGTTACGTGTCCAGATTTACCTGTCACGTTACGTGTCCAGATTTACCTGTCACGTTACGTGTCCAGATTTACCTGTCACGTTACGTGTCCAGATTTACCTGTCACGTTACGTGTCCAGATTTACCTGTCACGTTACGTGTCCAGATTTACCTGTCGTTACGTGTCCAGATTTACCTGTCGTTACGTGTCCAGATTTACCTGTCACGTTACGTGTCCAGATTTACCTGTCACGTTACGTGTCCAGATTTACCTGTCACGTTACGTGTCCAGATTTACCTGTCACGTTACGTGTCCAGATTTACCTGTCACGTTACGTGTCCAGATTTACCTGTCACGTTACGTGTCCAGATTTACCTGTCACGTTACGTGTCAGATTTACCTGTACGTTACGTGTCAGATACGCAGTTACGTGTCCAGATTTACCTGTCACGTTACGTGTCCAGATTTACCTGTCACGTTACGTGTCCAGATTTACCTGTCGTTACGTGTCAGATTACCTGTCACGTTACGTGTCAGATTTACCTGTCAGTTACGTGTCAGATTACCTGTCGTTACGTGTCAGATTTACCTGTCGTTACGTGTCCAGATTACCTGTCGTTACGTGTCAGATTTACCTGTCCGTTACGTGTCCAGATTTACCTGTCGTTACGTGTCCAGATTTACCTGTCGTTACGTGTCCAGATTTACCTGTCGTTACGTGTCCAGATTTACCTGTCACGTTACGTGTCAGATTTACCTGTCATACGTGTCCAGATCACCTGTCGTTACGTGTCCAGACTCACCTGTCACGTTACGTGTCCAGACTCACCTGTCACGTTACGTGTCCAGACTCACCTGTCACCTTACGTGTTAATGAGACAGAAAGTAGAGATCAGCTATCCTGCCAGAGTACAAAACATTTAACGGGTTTCCATTTCACACTCATTTGAGAGGAGTATCGAACCCCAAGCACCGGAGCTGTATTACCCAAACGGGTTTACCCACGTGTTAAGATTGTGAATTGTACTGCATTCCATTAAATAGTGTTCCACTTGTGTGGATCATTCAGCGCTAGAAAGGATCGGAGGATCAAGCCTTCATCCACGGTTAGCTTTGTGTCTAGTGTAAACACAGGTACTTGTTATCCTTATTTCTCTCTTTCTGTCTTGCCAGAGGCGCACTTACACTACAGTTATAAAACTGACACATTAACACCCCTCCTTCAGAGTACAGACACTGTACTTCCCATCTTCAGGACTCGAGTCCGGCCTGCCGGTTTCCCTGAATCCCTTCATAAACATTACCTTGCTCACACTCCAACAGCATGTCAAGTCCTAAAAAACATTTGTCTCCATTCGCTCCTATCTAACACGCTCACGCACGCTTGCTGGAAGTCCAAGCCCCTCGCACACAAAACCTCCTTTACCCCTCCCTCCAACCTTTCCTAGGCCGACCCCTACCCCGCCTTCCCTCCACTACAGATTTATACACTCGAAGTCATTCTATTTTGTTCCATTCTCTCTACATGTCCGAACCACCTCAACAACAACCCCCCCCCCCTTCAGCCCTCTGGGTAATAGTTTGGTAATCCCGCACCTCCTAATAATTTCCAAACTACGAATTTTCTGCATTATATTCACACCTTGCCCTCAGACGGGGATGATGGATCAGCCTAGTACGCTTACTGTAGCCCTGCTACTCTCTCATGCTACGCAGATCTTACTCTAAAATTTCCATTTTATACCTCAGTCATATTTCTCCTGATGTTGTGTCAGCCTATACTATCACAGGGAAGATTTCTGATAGTGGTGATCTACGTTGTCATCCTTTTTGTGTGTATTCCTCTATGTATCGTCCTGTTTCATCCTTCACTGTTCATGTTTATCTTATTTCTATGTCTAAATTACTAATTTCATACACCTCTCCGTTAGATGAGGCAAAGGACACTGCTAGATTGTGAATAGTAGTAGTAGGATAGTCGTAGTATAGTAGTATGTAGTCTTAGTAGTAGTATAGTAGTCGTAATTGTAGTATAGCAGTAGTAGTAGTTTTAGTCGTAGTATAGTAGTAGTAGTAGCATTGGCAGTGGTGGTAGTAATAATGTTAATACAATCAATAGTGTTAGAAGCAGCAGTATTAGTAGTGGTGGTAGTAGTAATAGTGTTAGCAGTAATAATAGTAGTGATGGTACTTGTAGTGAGGTGAGGTGAGCAGTTATCTCAGCAGGAAGTACAAGCAGTATTCACTGTGCCATCTATCAAAGAACACTTTGACACACTTCCAAGAAAGTCTTTCACAGTTTCCTCTCCTGCATTGTGTTACTCTTGTGTGATAACTCGCTCATAGTGGGGACAGAGAGAGAGAGAACCGGATACCTGTTATTTAGGGAGGTGCCAGCCACCACCCACATCGTAAGCCCCCCCTACGCGCACACACACACACACACACTCGTACATAGGTACATTACAAACATCCTGGTAGTACATACAGTACATAGTACAAATATTACACACGCACAGTTTCAAGAGTATGTATGATGAGGTTCATACACCGGGACTGCCAGTTAAAATACCTTAAAAAGCAGAATTAGGAACCGAAACTCGAACCTTTTAAACAAATTTGAGCGCACGTGTACTTACCTAATAGTGTTTACGGGGAGTCGAACCATAGGACTAGCCTCGTTTCACCTCTTTTGAACCACTTTTACGTATGGTGACTTCTATTTATCCACAAATATATTTAAAAAAAAAATGTGCGCGACACGTCTGGAAGCGAGTTAGCTTGGTGAAAATAATGTTAAAATTTGGCAAGACAGCGATGGAGTGAGTGATGATGGAAGTGTTTCTTCCTTTTCGGGTCACCCTAAGTCTGTGGGAAACTGCTGATGTGTTAATAAAAAAAATTGTACGTTTTTATTCGTAGTGTGAGGACGGACTTGTTGTCCTCTTGATCAGTGTCTTGATCCAAGGAATTAGAGCTACTATCCCATTCCTCGGATCAGAGTTTTTTATCTCCCATTTCTCGGGTGCTGTAAGGGAACACTGTATCAACATCCGTGGCCCCAGATTATTCAACATCTTACCAGAAGATATCAGAAACACTGCTGGAACCAGTGTAGAAGTCTTCAAGAGGAAACTGGACAAGTATCTTCACCAGGTGCCAGATCAAACAGGCTGTGATGAATATGTGGGGCAGCGGGCCTCCAGCAGCAACAGTCTGGTTGACCAGGTTAGCACCAGACTATCCTGGCCCATGGCCGGGCTCCGGGAGTTGTAAGACTCTCGAAACTCATCAAAGGTATGTGCCGTGTGGGCGTAGGCGTGTACATGTGGGTGGGCGTTTGTACATCCTCTAGTGTGTGGGTGCGTACATCCTATGGTATGGGCGTGTGTACATCCTATAGTGTGGGCGTGTGTACATCCTATGGAGTGTGGGCGTAGGTGTGTACATCCTGTGGAGTGTGGGCGTAGGTGTGTTCATCCTGTGGAGTGTGGGCGTAGGTGTGTTCATCCTGTGGAGTGTGAGCGTAGGTGTGTACATCCTGTGGAGTGTGAGCGTAGGTGTGTACATCCTGTGGAGTGTGTGGGCGTGTATACATCCTGTGGAGTGTGGGCGTGTACATCCTGTGGAGTGTGGGCGTGCACATCATGTGATGCATGGGTGTGTACATGTGGGCGTGTACATCCTGTTGAGTGTGGGCGTGGGTGTGTACATCCTGTGGAGTATGGGCGTGGGTGTGTACATCCTGTGGAGTATGGGCGTGCCCAGTTCTGTTTACAATAATACATAAATGACACTGCTCTCTCTCTCTCTCTCTCTCTCTCTCTCTCTCTCTCTCTCTCTCTCTCTCTCTCTCTCTCCTTGCCCCTGCAAGTGAGAATACCCTGGCACCATATGAGAGGTTACAGGGGTGGGCCAGCCAGCAGGGGCTGGTGTGTTACACAACCCCTGCCCTTGTTCACGACCTGTTGAATGTACTTCCTTCCTTCTCTCTCTCTTCTCTCTTCTCTCTCTCTCTCTCTCTCTTCTCTTCTCTCTCTCTCTCTTTCTCTACTCTTTTTCTCTCTTCTCTTCTCTCTCTCTCTCTCTCTCTCTCTCTCTCTCTCTCTCTCTCTCTCTCTCTCTCTTCTCTTTTTTCTCTCTTTTTCTTTTCTTTTTTTTTCTTTTTCTTTTTTTTCTCTCTCTCTTCTCTCTCTCTCTCTCTCTCTCTCTCTCTCTCTCTCTCTCTCTCTCTCTCTCTCTCTCTCTCTCTCTCTCTCTCTCTCTCTCTCTCTCTCTCTCTCTCTCTCTCAAGTTCTCTAATTGTGAGATACACAGAGCTGCCAGTAATCAAAACATGACTTCCATTGAGTGAAACAAGCTCCCTCATCCTCAAATACTTTTTCTCCGAGGTTGATCTGATTACATATCTTTAATTTCTACTGTCTCCTTTGAAGAAGCCTACTGTGTAGGCGAAACGTTTCATCAGTAAAGATACCCAACTGTTGCACATGTGTATTAATCATCACCACTGCTGCTTACCACCACCTTCACTCCTCCCTATTCCCAGTCTTTATAACTGTTATCCGCTATACCTCTTAGTGGTTCCCGGAACCACGGCTTCCGGCGTATGGTCTGACCAGTTATCTGTTAGTGGTTCAGGGGATTACCGTCCCCACGGGCCAGTCTAAGACCAGGCCTCAGACCAGACAAAAATACATAAGTGGGCGTGGGTGGGTGTGAGTTGAACCTGACTGGCTTGGTCCAGTATGTGACTAGGGCCCGCCTAGCATAGGCCAGTAGGCCTGCTGCAGTGCTCATTTTTTTCTTATGTTCAGAATAGGCCTCCTAAATTGGAAAGGAAATGTTTCGAATAAGACGCATGCAACAGTTGGGTATGTTTATTAAAAAATGTTTCGTCTACACAGTAGACTTCTTCAGTCAAATACAAAGGAAACAGTGGAAAGGAAAATATGTAATCAGTCCATCAACCTTTGAGAAAAAGTATTTGAGGTGGTCAGTCCCTCAACCTGGGGTAAAATTCAGCTCCATGGTCTGGAACGATGGTGTTCATGGGAGAGAGGAGTGTGTCCTCCCCTCTCCTCCACAACCCCCTTCCCAAACAGCCCCTACCTGAGAGACAACACAATAAGTGTCCGGGGCCCAAGACTGTTCAACTGCCTCCCAGCATACATAAGGGGGATTACCAATAGACCCCTGGCTGTCTTCAAGAAGGCACTGGACAGACATCTAAAGTCAGTACCTGACCAGCCGGGCTGTGGTTCGTACGTCAGTTTGCGTACGGCCAGCAGTAACAGACTGGTTGATCAGACCCTGATCCACCACGAGGCCTGGTCTCAGACCGAGCCGCGGGGGCGTTGACCCCTGAAACCCTCTCCAGGTAAACCTGTTGACCCCAACAATACGGAATGTGAGTCACAAAGTCTGGAAAAAAAGAGACATGTACAGTTCAGGACATTAAAGGACTGAAGAAGGCACTCGGGCGAAACGTTTCCTTTAATAGACATATAACTTGCACATAGAAGAGAGCAGCTTTCCTTTAATAAATGTCCTAAGCTTTACAAAAGTGTGTTTTTCCACACGTTGTGGGTACCACCATACCATTTCTGAGACACTAAGTATTGGCCCATGTGCTCACCTATATGTGGTTGCAGGGGTCGATTCACAGCTGTGCGCGCGCGCACACGTCGTATTGTGCGTGAAGACGTGAAGCTGTGGGACGTATGGAGATTCTGAGAGACGTATAGGTATGCTGGGAGACGTATATAAATACTAGAAGACGTATGGAGACACTGGGAGACGTATTAAGGTTTTACTTACTGACGTTGTCAGCCATATTAAACGTGAAGACACAGACAACCACGATGGTTACTACTTGTTGTAATCTAAATCTCCAAGATTGTGCTAAAGCGATTATGAACCTAAGGTTGTGAGGTAATCAGACATACACAAAGGGTTTCTCTCACGTATATAGGAGCGAGATTAAGTAATGATACGCCCACTTACATGTAACGAAGAAATGTGTAGCATTTTAAACACTTCTTTCCTTCCAGTTTTTTACATAAGGGAACAAAAAATCCCAGAAATCGATAATTTTACAGATCAAGACGAAAGTAAATTATATCAGCTAGGCCTGTGTACCTTGAACATGTACTTGTAGTAAATAAAGATATTATTATTATACTATTATTATTATTATTATTATTATTATTATTATTATACAAGATCAAAGTCAATACCGACATGGTCCTCAAACAAAAACTAAGTCACCAGGCCCTGACTTAAGTGTTTTCAAGAGCTGTAAAGGAATGTAGAGGAACTTGGTAAACTATTAGCGAGTCTTTTCCACAGATCACCACAAACTAGTATAGTGTCGTATGAATGGAAAATGCTATTAATACCTACTTACAAATAGGGAGATAGGTCGTTAGCTTCAAACTGTAAACCAGTAGTCCCCAACCATTTAGTATGAAAGAGCTAATTTGAAAAAAACAATTGTAATTTTTATGAATAACAATAATTTATAATTGCTGACACTGCAGTGTGGAACCTACATAAGTGAATTCATAATTTCATGTCAGGGCCGCATCCATTTCCTTGAAGGACCACATGCGGCCCTTGGGCCACAGGTTGGTGACCCCTGCTATAGACCAATCGGCCTGGTTGATCAGGCCCTGATCCACCAGGAGACTTGGCACTCTCTCCATGTAGACTCCAGGTGGCCTAACTTCAATTGTTGGAAAACTGATGGAATCAATAATTATATTTGCGAACGAAATTCGAAGCCACCCTGAAAAAATATATATATAAAATACAATAATATAAATTAATGCTTGAGTAAAATCCGGGGAAAACTTATCAACCCTGGTCAGATGACCACAAGCTCCAGCTGTGGGTCCTCACATGACTAAGACCCGCGTCAGGAAACACTTGTCCTGTTTCCTGACAAACCTTACCTAACCTGACCTTACCCTGGTTGATGCAACATGAGGGAGGCGTGGCCCTGGTGTTGCCGCCCACTGGTATAAGGGCAGCGTGTTTAACAAGCAGGTAGGAGAGGCGGGCGGGTCACCCATGTGTTATGTACCGCTGAGGGAGTGTTGAGCGCCGCCCACACCTAGGTACTGGAGGAAGGGGACAGGAAAGTTAGGATGGAGGGAAGCAAGGTGATGGGAAGTATAAGGGAGGAAAGGAAATAAAGTGGGAGGAGATACGGAGAGAGAAAGAGAGGGGGGATGAACTTTAGAGGAAAGGAAGGAAGTCTAGTGGATGGAAGTGTGTTGTGGATGTGACACAAATTTAGAAGACTACGATTATTATACATACCTGGAGGGTGTTGCGGGGGTCAACGCCCCCGCGGCCCAGTTCTTGACCAAGCCTCCCGGTGGTTCAGTGTCTGATCAGCCAGGCTGTTACTGCTGGCCTCACGTAGTCTACATTAGTCTTCTGCAATATTAAGTTTATTTTATATGGTAATCCCTTTATGTTTAAATTTACTCAACTTTTCAATAGCGGAATAACTGAAAATCTTCCTCATTGAAAATTATATATTGTCTTGTGGTCCACTGGAAGAGTTGAATTATTTCACCTTGAAGATTTGCTATGTCCTCAGTAGGCACCTAGATAATTTGAACCTCCAAAACAATGATTACACTCTTCAGGTCACTCTAGGTGTCTTGCTGTATGACTCTTGTGGGTTTATAGCTTAATTATGTTTATAATCAAACCATACCACGGGCGGGGATAGAACCCGCGATCAGAGAGTCGTATTAACAAGTGGAAAATGGGTATTAACAAATTGGATATAAATAAGGTCTTGAGGATATCTCTCCAAGAGAGAACCCGCAATAATGGATTCAAGTTAGATAAGTTTAGATTTAGAAAGGATATAGGAAAGTATTGGTTTGGAAATAGGGTAGTTGATGAGTGGAACAGTCTGCCTAGTAGGGTTATTGAAGCTAGGACCTTGGGTAGTTTCAAATTTAGGTTGGATAAATTCATGAGTGAGAGGGGTTGGATTTGAGTGGGAATTGCACATGAGTAAATAGAATTATCAAAGCTTATTTCTTGGGTATCATTGAAGATTGGGTTGAACAAACATTCTGTTAGTGGGATGAAATGTGAAGGACCTGCCTAGTATTGGCCAACAAGCCTGCTGCAGTGTTCCTCCTTTCTTATGTTCTTATGTAAAAGTCCAGACCGACGCGTTAGCCACTGGGCCAGCTGGCTACAATAAGATTCATCCAACTAGGTATATTTATACACCATAGGAAGGTTAGCATAGGCACCACTGTGACCACAAATGCAAGTTTTTACAGACGAATCTCCCGCCAGCGTGGCCGTGACGAACTCTAGCTTGAGTCCCCTCGTGGTATGGTTTGCAATCGTGACATTACTATTTCGTGAGTTATGTTTATAATGATCTAGGTCTCTAGGCTGGAATATTGCTGTACTAACAGCACCCTTCAAGGCAGGCGATATTGCTCAGCACAGAGAACTTTCACAGCTTGTGGAAAGATAAACACATAAGCAGTATATTGTGATCCATTATTGACAACGTTTCGCCCACGCAGTGGGCTTTATCTAGTCACAAACAGATCTACCTGGATAAAAGAAACAAGGTTATTTATAGGATTTAGTCAGGTGGAGAATGCTGGGTCAGGTGGAGAATGCTGGGTCAGGTGGAGAATGCTGGGTCAGGTGGAGAATGCTGGGTCAGGTGGAGAATGCTGCATGTGACAGTATAAACTCAATCACCTAAAGCTCGTGTACTTTACATCTGCATTTTGTTTATCATGCAGTGCATCCACGACCATCTCGTAGGTGGAGTACAGTAGCAGCGAGAGGCAGGGGCGACCTGCAGTTATACATGTATGTTAAATAATACCCACAAGATGGACAATTACACATGTGCAACATCTGGGAATCTTTACTTTAGATGTTTCGCCTTCCAGGGGCTTTTATCAATACAAATTCAAGGACATAGTTGGAAGACAGTAGAACTATATACAAAAGATGAGGTAATCAGTCCCTCAGACTTGGAGTTGATGAGTACACCCGTAGTCGTGAAGAGTCTGAAGATTCCTCAAAACTACTGTGCTCTTCACTAACTGCCATTTTTGTGGTACTGGAATGAGAGATATGGGAGTGTAAAATAGACCTAGTGGAAGCAGGGTTACTATGAACACAGTGAGAGAGCACTGTGTCAGCATGCGTGGTCCACGACTCTTCAACCTGCTACCGGCAGATATTGGAAATATTACTGGAACAAAAGTGGAAGTTTTCAAGAGGAAACTGGATCACTACCTACACCAAGTGGTAGATCAACCAGGCTGTTGGATATGTGGGCTAGCGGGCCGCCGGCAGTAACAGCCTGGTTTGTTGTTAATAATAACATAATATCTTTATTTCTACAAGTACATGTACATGGTATACAGACCATAGTTGACATCAATGACAATGTTAGGTCAGTTTTGTACCAGGATGCGACCCACACCAGTCGACTAACACCCAGGTACCTATTTTCCTGATGGGTGAACAGGGACAGCAGGAGTCTTATGGAAACACGTCCTAATGTTTTCTAGCCGTACCGGGGATTCGATCGCCAGTACACGGCCTGGCAGTGGTGAATGATGGGAGGAACAGCCTGGTTGAACAAGCCTGGCTGGCCCCGGGATGGGCCGCGAGTGAGAAAACTCTAGAAACCGGTCACAGGTGACCCCTGTGAGGGGTGTGGGGGTGGCAGAAACAGGGAAGGGGTTTAGGGGGGTTCTGGCAAACGGTGAAGGAGGCTTGCCAGGTGCGCCACCACCCACCCACTCACTGAATGAATGAAATTCCTTTCCCATGCCACAGCTACCCCCTCCTCCCGTTCCCCTCCTCCCTCATTCCTTCCTCTCTCATTCTCTCCTTCATTCCCTCCCTTCTCTCCAGCCTCTAGACCTCTCCCCTCTCCTCCCTCCATTACTTCTTAGTTCACTTCCGTCGCCACTCCACCCTTCCCCTATTCCTGGTCGCCCCCATCCCCCCTTCTGTAGTAAAGACGCCACTTTTGCTTCCTTTCACCCTTGTGTTTCTCTCTCCCTCCCTCCCCTTCTCCTTTCTTTCTCTAGGAGAATTAATGTTAACTAGAGACTGTTATAGCTATCAACATATAAATTTGATATTGTTTAGTAGAAAGAGCGAGTTGCCAATTGTCAAAGACACTTGTCGATAGACACTTGGCCTGGTCTGGCGGGCGGGCGGGCGCGTGCGTGTGTGTGTGTGTGTGTGTGTGTGTGTGTGTGTGTGCAAGATAACGACAGTGATGGGGAGAATGATGTTGTTCATGGCCTTTCGTGTTACAGAAAGCGACAATTCTTCAGGAGCAATGCAGTGAGGGAAATTGAAAAGCATAGAGAGTGCCAGCAGGTGTGTCTTGGGGACACGGTCCCGGGTGAACCGTTATCAGCAGTCGAGGAACCTGGGTGTGATCCCAGGGCATTTCTTGGCACACTCCCCGGTTCACCTGAGTGTTAGGGGATTGTGCGTCTCATCATGGGTAAGACGGCTAAAGAACCTCATTGAAAATTATCCTACATAGCTTGACTGTCTCATCCTCATAGTTACCTGGAGTCTACCTTAAGGGTGTTTGGGGGTCAACGCCCCCGCGGCCCAGTCCTTAACCAGGCCTCCCAATGGATCACCCTGATCAACCAGGCTGTTACTGCTGGCCGCATATAGTTCAACGTACGAACCACAGTCCGGGTACTGATTTTAGGTGTCTGTCCAGCTCCCTCTTGAAGACAGACACAGCTTCGTATCATTCTTCTGTGAACGTTACCAAAAGAAGTGTGACAGTCGCCTCAATAGAAGACTCAAAAATTGCCATATCAACAAAGTCTTCCAGTGGGCAATGGAAAATAACATGTTCATTGGTGACTAATTGCATCTTCTCAGATATGGAAAGAATGGAGAATTCAAAAGGAGAGCATGTTCATGTAGGTTTGCCAGGACGAGTCCTGTCCCGGGTCTTCTCCATGTGGTGACCCGGCAGTGGCTCTCGAAGGAGTGTCGGAGTTGGTACAAGTGATGTACCGTTTACAGCCCTATGGCAGGGACAGCCCTATGACAAGGGCACAGTGAGTCTTCTTCAGGTCAAGTGGAGTACCGTTTACAGCCCTATAATAATATCGTTATTTCTACAAGTACATGTACAAGGTATACAGGCCTAGCGGACGCGACTACATAGAAAGCCCCTTGTTATGCGGAGCATTTCGGGCAAATTAGGCCAGTATTGTCCCAGGATGCAGGCCACACCAGCCAGCTAACACCCAGGTACCCATTTTACTGATGGGGAACATAGACAACCGGTGTAAGGAAACACGCCCAATATTTCTACCCCTCGCCGGGAATCGAACCCGGACTCTCACCGTGTGAAGCGAGAGCTTTAGCCACCAGGCCACGGGGCACCGGGGCGGGGGCAGCCCTACAAAAAAAAAAGAGATTGGGTACAAAAACATAAGACCATCTCATAGAACAAACACCATACGCTATACAAATAGGTTGAAGTCTCGAGAGGACATGGAAAAATGTCTAATCAGCCGGAGTTATATGGGTCTGCGGGGCGATAAACGAACTACCTGTATTGTTGAAAAAGGTATAAAACGCTGACTAGTTGAAGATTAAGACATGTGCAACAGTTGGGTATATTTATTGATGTAACGTTTCGCCTACACAGTAGGCTTCTTCAGTCAAATACAAAGGGAGGAGTAGTAATGAAATAAAGATGATGTAGTCAGTCCATCAACCTTGGAGAAAAAGTATTTGAAGTGGTCAGTCCCTCAGCCTGAACTCTTCTCCAGGCTGAGGGACTGACCACAAATACTTTTTCTCCAAGGCTGATGGACTGACTACATCTTTATTTCATTACTACTGCTCCCTTTGTATTTGACTGAAGAAGCCTACTGTGTTGGAGAAAGGTTTCGACAATAAAGATACCCAACTGTTGCACATGTGACTTAATCTTCAACTTGTCGGTATTTTATACCATTTTCAAGAACGTGAATGGGTGACCACGTGGACATAACCTCGCCCTTGGACGGGGGAAGGGGTGGAGTAGGTGAGGTGAGGAAAAGGGGGGGTGAGATTTCCTGTCCCACACGCTGCTATACTATATATACTTAAGACGTCCTTCAGGCGCAGCTCTAAATGAAAACGGATGCGGGTTAGTCTCTTGAAAGAGAAGGGGCGGAGTTAGTCCCCCCCTAACTCCTCCACCCTCCATTCTCCCCTCCACTACCACTACCTTCCCTCCTTGCCCTCACTTCCTCCACCTCACTCTCTCCCCACCCTCCATGCCCCCATCACCACTACCTCCTGACTGGCTCCGTCTCAGCCATGAAGTACCTTATTCATTCCTACTAGTATTTATATTAGCCGGGAATGTGTGTGAGCCAGAGGGAGCCACTTACGGTACATCTCTGGACTCGACAATTATGCACACTACTTCAAGATTCTACAGCGTTTTGTATCTAACTAAAACAACTAATTCAGGTATCCTTCAGAGGCACCAAGAAAAGGCAATGTGGCAACTGAGCCGCCTTACTCCAGCTAAACACGGCTTCGTTGTATCCAGATATTCATTCACAGGTTTATTGAGTGCAGTGTACGTGTGTGTACTCGCCTATTTGTGGTTGCAGGGGTCGACTTACAGCTCCTGGCCCCGCCTCTTCGCTGACCATTACTAGGTCCACTTTCCGTGCTCCAAGAGCTTTATCGTGTGTATTTGTGGAAATCTGGCTGCGGGGTGTAAGCCAGTGTACGGGACTACAATCCTCCCTAACCACAGTCATGATACAAGATAAATTGTTTTCACCTACCTGTGTTGCTTCAGTGGATACACTAGTGAGTGTAGCGTAGTAGCGAGTCGTCCCGTGGAGACATTTACCGTTTTTAGAACTAAACGTGAAAGTTTACCTTGACTCGAATGCAAACGAGAGTTCACCGCTGTGTTGTATCCTGTGCTGGTTCTTAGGACTTGGGTCTCTTGCTAGTGTAACTGTACGATAGTGGTGTTGAAAACTGTAGTGTATAGTGAGGGGAAAAACTGTAGTGTGGGGTGAGGAGAAGATTTAGGTGGAAAGTACGCAAGTGAAACATCACAGCTGGAGAGTGAATGGTGGGATTGTGTGTTGCTCAAGTCTGTGGTGGTGGGTGGTATTAACGTATCTCAACCCACCACCACCACCCACTTCCGCCCACTGTGACAGTGGGTGGTGTAAAGTCTATACCCACCACCACCCACTTTGGTCCACTGTGACAGTGGGTGGTGTAAAGTCTATACCCACCACCACCCACTTTGGTCCACTGTGGCAGTGGGTCGTGTAATGAAGACTCGTCCGTCAGCTACACCCAGAACCCACTTCCGTCCACGGGTATCCGGGTATTTCCGCTGCCGTCAGTTAAGCACTTCCGGTGCTGTGTGAAGTCCGGCATTTGTGTTGGTTATGGTATTCTACCATCACCACCTGTCCTGTATTTTTCCCACCACCACCACCTGCCTCTCCCACTTGCCCTTCCAACACCACCACCTGTGATAGTCTCACCAGCAAGCACCACTAGCGTGGAGTCAGGAGTGAACACACACTCTCCCTCCAAACTATGAATGAAGGATTCTTAAGGCAGAATGGTTCGTTGGTTCCGTCTCTCCTCTAGCGGCAGGTTCGTGTACCTTACAACACTTATTATAATCATCATCACATGGAAACACTAAATCTGTAATGGCCATATCGTAGTAAGGGGAGGGTAGCCTCAATTTCTTTAAATCAAGAGCCTTGGCCAGCATCAAGGCCATTCACTTCTCTCCTGGAAGGGAGTGAATGGCGTAGATACTTTTTTGTGTGTGTGGGGGGGAGGGGGGTTCACTTATTGCAACACCTACCAAGGAGTGGAGACTCGTTGGACGGGTTACACCACCTCTTGCGAAAAACACACACACAAAAACAGCTTATATATGTGTATTTATGTATGTATGTATGTATATATATATAGTATGTTTGTGTGTATAGGTACTGTATATACTACTTAAGGTTTTTAAGCTTTTTATCCAAATACGTCTTTACTGTGGTCTGTATATAATAATAATAATAATAATAATAATAATAATGTGGTCTGTATAACATCTAAGGGATAAACATTATTCTGGAAAAAGGTAATTTACCTTGTTCCTTTTCAGATCAAGTTTAATCCAATTGGAAGAAAGTAAGAATCCTGGGTGAATTGGAGCTCTTGTGGCATTAAACTTAAACAAGGTTGATACAAAAGATAGATAGGTTAAACCTAGACCAATGAATGCTCGTTTACGATATACCTAGACCAATGAATGCTCGTTTACGATATACCTAGACCAATGAATGCTCGTTTACGATATACCTAGACCAATGAATGCTCGTTTACGATATACCTAGACCAATGAATGCTCGTTTACGATATACCTAGACCAATGAATGCTCGTTTACGATATACCTAGACCAATGAATGCTCGTTTACGATATACAGAAATCACAAAACCTGTAACATTGAAACCAAAATATCAAAGAATGAAAGAATATTCTCCTTTTGGACAACGAGAGTGATTTTAATGTGTTTGTGTTGTGAATTTAGATAATCTTTAAACATTTTAACATGATCTTCCCTTCTGAATACAAAAACAAAGTTAGAAGCAAAGATTACGTTATAATGTATCAAGATTATCTAGATTCACAAGCAGGTGGTTAGTAAGGAGGCCTAGTGTAAGGTCTAGAATCACAAGCAGGTTACTAAGGATGCCTAGTGTAAGGCCTAGAATCACAAGCAGGTGGTTAGTAAGGAGGCCTAGTGCAAGGCCTAGATTCACGACCAGGTGGTTAGTAAGGCCTAGATTCACTAGCAGGTTGTTAGTGAGGCCTGGTGTAAGGCTGGGCTGCCAAGCTACAAGAACATTCGTAAGTTTATTGTCACAGGTATGTAAGTTTATTTAGGTACAGGTATAGAAATTAACATAGTAACATGAATTACCTAGGATAGCCCCAAAAAAGTCGAAGTGATTTATTTACATTGGGGTCCTTGTGTAGACAGCCTATACTTAGTCCCTTTCATATTACGCGGCACTCCAGTGCTGCCATCTGTAGGCCTACCAATGTCAGCCTGCGCTGCCATGTTTCTGCCTCACTTCTCCGGCCTACCTCATTGAAGCAGGTACCCCCAAGCTGGCTTCCTGGTCCCCTCACGCTCTGCACCCGTGTACCTACACCATTCGAACAATAAAGTTCATCTAGTTAACTGCCGTATCTCAACACCTACGCTACCATTCTACTGCACTAGACCTGAAAGAAGTAAGCCAAGAACAACAATTACAGTGGTGGCAGCGTGGGATTGGGGCCCCTGACAGTACCCTTGTGTTGTAAGCAAACGACACACTGGTGTACATACTTGGCAATTTCCGCTGCCATCTTAGGCCAGAAATATTTCATTCTTGCATGTTTGATGCTGCGGTCCTTCCCGGGGTGCGCTGCACCTGGGACATCGTGGATCAACTTGAGTGTCGCGGGTACCAGGGACTCCGGTATCACCAGTTGGTGTACGGTTCTACCAGGGTCCACCAGTCGAGCTACACGACACAGTACTCCTTGGTTGACCACTAAGTCCGTCCAGCTGTACGGGCACGCCGATTTTCTCTCCCCCGACCCCTCGAAACGGGAGAGTTTTTGAGGCCTGCTCCTGCAATATCCTTATTGTATATATTCTGTTTAGGGTGAGCGGAAGCCAGTTTCCCATGGGTATCTATTGTATGTATTGCTCGTTTACACCTTCGTGCCTGCCAGTATTGTCGTGTCGAGACGACACGCGGTAGGTGGCCGAGCGGATGTAGACAACCTACTCAGTCCCTTTCATATTACGCGGCACTCCAGTGCTGCCCTCTGTAGGCCTACCAATGTCAGCCTGTGCTGCCATGTTTCTGCCTCACTTCTCCGGCCTACCTCATTGAAGCAAGTACCCCCAAGCTGGCTTCCTGGTCCCCTCACGCTCTGCACCCGTGTACCTACACCATTCGAACAATAAAGTTCATCTAGTCAACGGCCTTATCTCTACACCTACGCTACCATTCTACTGTACTAGACCTGAAAGAAGTAAGCCAAGAACAACAATTACACTTGTAATCTGTAATAAAGCTCAACAAATTGGTTAGGCAAGAACCACCCCTTGTGAAATTATTATTATTATTATTATTAAAGCAATCACTGTATGGCCCGCCTGGTCATGCTGTGATTCCTCTGGAAACTCGAAATTTATCGAATTAGATTCATGCAGGTTGCTTCTAATTGCATTTTCATTATTAGAATCATGGAAAAGCGTTGAACCCATAGGGCCAACTAGGCTGTTACTGAGGCAGCGGGTATCTAGCAGTAACAGCCTGGTTGACCATGGGCCAGGCTCGTCTGGGGTATTTAGGTTTATTAGGTCTAGGAGTATTTAGGTTTGTTCCAGGGGGGGGGAAGGTACGAAGAATTCCTTGAATGAAGAGCCCTCCACAACCATACCATCCAGGTATAGTTGTGGAGGGCTCCAGTCCATGACCATGCCTCCCGGTGGAAGAGGGTATGATCAACCATGCTGTTACTGCTGGCCGCACGTAAACCATTGAAACTAATATTTGCATCAGCGAATACTTTGTATAATGTGTCCACAAGTGATATCAGGCTGTCATCAGTTATAAGCTCAGGACATAGACGTATCCAGTAACTAAATAGTTATAATCATAACTATAGTTTTTAAAGGGGTGGAGGGGTAAGCCAGTGGAAGGCCTCGGTCAGATGACCAAAAGCTCCAACTGTGGGTCATACGACTAAGACCCGCATCAGGAAACACTTGCCCTGTTTCCTGACAAACCTTGCCTAACCTAACCGTATCCAGTTATTTACATGTTGACCGCCTGGTCAACCAGGTTGTTGGTGTTAGTGGCTTGCAGGCCCACAGGGCCATCACAACCCAGCTGGTTAGCATTTTTCAGGAGATGGTAATTCAGTTACCCCCTTGAAAACCTCTGCCTTCGTTAATATCGGCAAGTTGGATCTAAAATTACAGAAATTTGTTTCAATACACTGTAAAATGAAATCTGCATAATGTTGCTAAAAAAATCAAATATGTCGGAAATGTCTAAAACAAAAAACTGAAAGGTTGAAAAATGTAATGAAAAAGAGATTTTACTAGCGCTACACAGGATGACTGTAGCAGCATCACAGCATACCTCAGGATGACTGTAGCATCATCACAGCATACCTCAGGATAACTGTAGCAGCATCACAGCATACCTCAGGATGACTGTAGCATCATCACAGCATACCTCAGGATGACTGTAGCAGCATCACAGCATACCTCAGGATGACTGTAGCAGCATCACAGCATACCTCAGGATGACTGTAGCAGCATCACAGCATACCTCAGGATGACTGTAGCAGCATCACAGCATACCTCAGGATGACTGTAGCAGCATCACAGCATACCTCAGGATGACTGTAGCAGCATCACAGCATACCTCAGGATGACTGTAGCAGCATCACAGCATACCTCAGGATGACTGTAGCAGCATCACAGCATACCTCAGGATGACTGTAGCAGCATCACAGCATACCTCAGGATGAATGTAGCAGCATCACAGCATACCTCAGGATGACTGTAGCAGCATCACAGCATACCTCAGGATGAATGTAGCTGCATCACAGCATACCTCAGGATGACTGTAGCAGCATCACAGCATACCTCAGGATGAATGTAGCTGCATCACAGCATACCTCAGGATGACTGTAGCAGCATCACAGCATACCTCAGGATGAATGTAGCAGCATCACAGCATACCTCAGGATGACTGTAGCAGCAGCATACCTCAGGATGACTGTAGCAGCATCACAGCATACCTCAGGATGACTGTAGCAGCATCACAGCATACCTCAGGATGAATGTAGCAGCATCACAGCATACCTCAGGATGAATGTAGCAGCATCACAGCATACCTCAGGATGAATGTAGCAGCAGCATACCTCAGGATGAATGTAGCAGCATCACAGCATACCTCAGGATGACTGTAGCAGCATCACAGCATACCTCAGGATGAATGTAGCAGCAGCATACCCCAGGATGACTGTAGCAGCAGCAACAGTATACCTCAGGATGACTGTAGCAGCATCACAGCATACCTCAGGATGAATGTAGCAGCAGCAACAGTATACCTCAGGATGAATGTAGCAGCATCACAGCATACCTCAGGATGAATGTAGCAGCAGCATACCTCAGGATGAATGTAGCAGCAGCAACAGTATACCTCAGGATGATTGTAGCAGCAGTATACCTGAGGATGAATGTAGCAACAGTATACCTCAGGATGAATGTAGCAACAGTATACCTCAGGATGAATGTAGCAGCAGCAACAGTATACCTCAGGATGAATGTAGCAGCAGCAACAGCATACCTCAGGATGAATGTAGCAGCAGCAACAGCATACCTCAGGATGAATGTAGCAGCAGCAACAGCATACCTCAGGATGAATGTAGCAGCAGCAACAGTATACCTCAGGATGAATGTAGCAGCAGCAACAGTATACCTCAGGATGATTGTAGCAGCATCACAGCATACCTCAGGATGAATGTAGCAGCATCACAGCATACCTCAGGATGAATGTAGCAGCATCACAGCATACCTCAGGATGAATGTAGCAGCAGCATACCCCAGGATGACTGTAGCAGCAGCAACAGTATACCTCAGGATGAATGTAGCAGCATCACAGCATACCTCAGGATGAATGTAGCAGCAGCATACCTCAGGATGAATGTAGCAGCAGCATACCTCAGGATGAATGTAGCAACAGTATACCTGAGGATGAATGTAGCAACAGTATACCTCAGGATGAATGTAGCAACAGTATACCTCAGGATGAATGTAGCAGCAGCATACCTCAGGATGAATGTAGCAGCAGCATACCTCAGGATGAATGTAGCAACAGTATACCTCAGGATGACTGTAGCAACAGTATACCTCAGGATGAATGTAGCAACAGTATACCTCAGGATGAATGTAGCAACAGTATACCTCAGGATGAATGTAGCAGCAGCAACAGTATACCTCAGGATGAATGTAGCAGCAGCAACAGCATACCTCAGGATGAATGTAGCAGCAGCAACAGCATACCTCAGGATGAATGTAGCAGCAGCAACAGCATACCTCAGGATGAATGTAGCAGCAGCAACAGCATACCTCAGGATGAATGTAGCAGCAGCAACAGTATACCTCAGGATGAATGTAGCAGCAGCAACAGTATACCTCAGGATGAATGTAGCAGCAGCAACAGTATACCTCAGGATGAATGTAGCAGCAGCAACAGCATACATCAGGATGAATGTAGCTGCAGCAGCAGCAGCATACCTCAGGATGAATGTAGCAGCAGCAACAGTATACCTCAGGATGAATGTAGCAGCAGCAACAGCATACCTCAGGATGAATGTAGCAGCAGCAGCATACTTTAGGATGAATGTTAAGAGGCGAAGCATGACTGACCAATTAGGCAACGTGCGCATAAATGGAGAGAAATCAGAGTGACATTCCACAGGGGTCATTGCTGAGTCCCTTGATGAATAAAAAACATGTACAACACTTGAGTAACTTTATTTGCCTGCACAAAAGGCTTCTTCAATTGAATACAGGGGCGATTTAATAATGGAGACGGTGGAAGAAATTGAGAGGTAATTCTAAGGTGATCAGTCCCTCAGCCTTGATAGGTGTTTAGTCCCTTAGCTTGAATGAAGGTGGTGAGACCCTTAGCCAGAATGAAGGTGGTCAGACCCTTAGCCAGAGTGAAGGTGGTCAGACCCTTAGCCAGAGTGAAGGTGGTCAGACCCTTAGCCAGAGTGAAGGTGGTCAGACCCTTAGCCAGAGTGAAGGTGGTCAGACCCTTAGCCAGAGTGAAGGTGGTCAGACCCTTAGCCAGAGTGAAGGTGGTCAGACCCTTAGCCAGAGTGAAGGTGGTCAGACCCTTAGCCAGAGTGAAGGTGGTCAGACCCTTAGCCAGAGTGAAGGTGGTCAGACCCTTAGCCAGAGTGAAGGTGGTCAGACCCTTAGCCAGAGTGAAGGTGGTCAGACCCTTAGCCAGAGTGAAGGTGGTCAGACCCTTAGCCAGAGTGAAGGTGGTCAGACCCTTAGCCAGAGTGAAGGTGGTCAGACCCTTAGCCAGAGTGAAGGTGGTCAGACCCTTAGCCAGAGTGAAGGTGGTCAGACCCTTAGCCAGAGTGAAGGTGGTCAGACCCTTAGCCAGAGTGAAGGTGGTCAGACCCTTAGCCAGAGTGAAGGTGGTCAGACCCTTAGCCAGAGTGAAGGTGGTCAGACCTTAGCCAGAGTGAAGGTGGTCAGACCCTTAGCCAGAGTGAAGGTGGTCAGACCCTTAGCCAGAGTGAAGGTGGTCAGACCCTTAGCCAGAGTGAAGGTGGTCAGACCCTTAGCCAGAGTGAAGGTGGTCAGACCCTTAGCCAGAGTGAAGGTGGTCAGACCCTTACCCAGAATGAAGGTGGTCAGACCCTTAGCCAGAATGAAGGTGGTCAGACCCTTAGCCAGAATGAAGTTGGTCAGACCTTTAGCCTGAATGAAGGTGGTCAGACCCTTAGCCAGAATGAAGGTGGTCAGACCTGTAGCCTGAATGAAGGTGGTCAGACCCTTAGCCAGAATGAAGGTATTCAGACCCTTAGCCAGAATGAAGGTGGTCAATACCTTAGCCTGAATGAAGTGTCAGTCATTTAGCTTCAAAGTGGTCAGTCCCACAATCCCTCAAGCCCCTTGTTGTTTGGTCTACATGAATGTGAGGATACTAAGGAAAAACAGGATGATGTGGATAGGTTAATGTTGTGGTTTCACAAAGAATAATTTTTTTTACTGTGATATGAGGGCACATGTAGACGACATGACTTTATATAATACACCATGTAGACTTAACCTAGTATAACCCAGTGGCGTCATACAGTGTGATACCCGAGAAGAAACAATGGATAAGAAAGATTTTGTCCGTTTTTTTTATCCTAGGATTACCCAAGAAAAACAGTGCATCATCGAGGACTGTGTCTTATTTCCATTTGGGTCCTTCAGTCTTGTCCCCCCAAGATGCCACCACCCACACCAGTCTTCTAACACCCAGGTACCTACTTGCTTGCTAGGTGAACAGGGACAACAGGTGTAAGGAAACACACCCAATGTTTCCACCCTTGCCAGGGATTGAACCATGGACAATGCGTGTGAGGCGAGAACGTTGCCTACCAGGCCTGTGGCCTGGTAGGCCCATGGCCTGCCGTAGTGTCTTTATCAGTTCAGTTTAATATCTTTGTTATGCACCAAATACCCATCCTGTGGTGTGGTAGTCAAAAGATTACAGAGGTACATAATGGGTCCAGGCACTGGGCCACAAAGTTCTAATAGCTTATACAGCGGTAATGAACTGTTTACATGTTTATATCTGGTTACAATCATAATCAGTTATTTATGTGGACATTGCTTGTTTACCTCTTCTCCACTGGTATACCTGTAAACTAATATGCAGTCCAACTGGTGAAAAAAAAATTAGCTACGATCAGTAGAAATCTGCTGCCAACACACTAGCACATGAAGCATTCTGGGTGAATCTCATAGATTAATTACTTGGCTTCTTATTAATAAGTAAAAGTAAGAGAAGTGCCAAGGTTGTAGTACCACTTAATACATAGTTGATGAGGCCATATTTAGAACAGGCACTGAGGGTCCGTGATCGATCCCCGGCACGGGTGAAACATTAGGCATGTTACCTTACACCTGCTGTCCCCATTCACCTAGCAGTAAATAGGTAAGTAAGCAAGTTTATTCAGGTATACACAAATACAGTTGCATAGATTATCATACATAGCAGCATATGTGTAGAGTACCTAGGATAACCCAAAAAAGTCAGACAGTGTGACTTAATTCCATTGGGGTCCTTTAGTCACCTTACATCTGCTGTCCCCATTCACCTAGCAGTAAGTAGGTGCCTGGGTGTTAGTTGTCTGATATGGGGTTGCATCCTAGGGCACAAGATTAACCTAAGTTGCCCAAAATGCTCTGCATAACCAGGGGCTGTCTATGTCAGTGATGTTATCAAGTCTATATCAGTTATATCACGTACAGGGACCCCCGGTTTTCGTACTGCTCCAAACTCGTACATTTATGTAAGTGTATTTTTGTAAGTGCTTTTGTAAGTGTATTTTTGGGGGTCTAAAAGGACTAATCTAATTTACATTATTCCTTATGGGAACAAATTCATTTGGTAACGGCACTTTGAACAGCATTCTGGAACGAATTAATTACGAAAACTGGGGGTCCACTGTACTTTTAAAATAAAGATCATTATTATTATTAGATCAAAAGTATTATACCGAGAAGTTGATAGATATAACATGCGATGGGTATCTTTATAGAGATGTGTCTTCACCTGCTCAGCATGCTTTATCATTCTAATACAGAGATTTGTTAGGTTAGGTAAGGTTTGTCAGGAAACAGGACAAGCGTTTCCTGACGCAGGAAATACTTGTGGTCATCTGACCGAGGCTTTCCGCTGGCTTACCTATCCACTCCATTAGAAGTTATTGTTATAATTATAACCATTAAATTGTTCATACAGAGGCATGAGGATGAAGCCTTTCATACTGGAGTTACTGGAGAGATCGTCACATGTGGGAAGGCCCACTAATGGAAGTCTATTAAACATCTGCCAATCCATGAAATATTACTGCTTGAACCATTAATTGTAATATTGTTTTTATTAGGTGGAACTTCAAGATTGTTATTCTTGTAAACCTCCACCTTGACTACTTCTCAGTAGTATTAAGATTAAATAAAGATTTTAATAAAAGTTAACCACTTATCTTGTCTAGATTTAAGTAGTTATTATGTATGTATACTAGGATTAGTCTGCCCGAAAAGCCCCAGCATGATAGTGGCTTTCTTTGTACCTACTTAGCAAACCAAAATTGTAATTACACATTGTAATCTTTACAAAGAAATAAGATCTTTATAAAGAAATAAAATCTTTATTCTTTATTTATTCTTTAGGTCAAACCATTAAGATGGGTAAGAGGTGTTGCACTTGAGTGTTATTCATCAACTTTTAAATATATTTTTGATGTAATGATTCTTATCCAGACAAGCCTGGCCCATGGCT
This sequence comes from Cherax destructor, assembly GCA_009830355.1. Classification (NCBI taxonomy): domain Eukaryota; kingdom Metazoa; phylum Arthropoda; class Malacostraca; order Decapoda; family Parastacidae; genus Cherax; species Cherax destructor. The sequence continues at coordinate 38,957 of WNWK01010626.1, read as the reverse complement.
GGGCTCAGAGAGTAGAGAAACTCTCGAAACTCTTCAAAGGTAAGGTAACAGAACCATACAATCTTGGTACAGAGAATACCTAGCAGTAAGTAGGTACCTGGGTGTTAGCCGACTGTTGTGAATTGCTTCCTGGGGATGGTAGTATACCTCGGATAGGGCTGGGCTTTGAAATAAGCTGATGTAGGATAACAGCTCTTAGCCTGTAAAATTAATTTGTGTAAAAAAAAATCTTACACACCTGGAAAATCTTTTAAGTTATTGTTAGCGGATTGAAGTGTTGGGGATTGTGTGCAAATTATTTAATCTATTGATACCCTTCAAGAGCATTGTTTTAATGCTGATGAAGAGTTCTTGATCCAGATAATTGAAACAACTCTTACTTTCCTTGGATCAAACTTGATTACCTGTCATTTTCCAGGCTCTTCATGACCTGAGCAGGTTTAGCACTTCAGAGTCAAAGATTTATTTCCACACAATACAATGTACAGCCTCTCTTCACTTAACGACGGAGTTCCGTTACTAAGACCACGTTGTTAAATGAATTCGTCGCTATAATGGTAGTAAGTTTGTGTCAACCATCTTTGATATTGTTTTAATGTCACCTTTGCACCATTTATAACATTTCGGGTATATTTTTTAAATGTTTATACAGTAGTGTACTGCACAGGAGGCCCTCCACATTCACGAGGGTTAGGGGATCAAGAACCTCACGAATCTTGAAAATTCGCAAATGTTTGGTGCACAAATATGATGTAGGGAAATATAATAATACTGTGCTGTAGCATTCGCGAATGTTTTGATGCGCAAATATACTGTGGGGAAATATACTACTAATAGTATTTACTTAGCCTAACAATACTGCTTCCTTAACCTATTGAACCACGAACAATCATAAAACACATGAAAACATCGTAAAATACAGTGGTCCCCCGAGTATCATAAAAACTTCACTCCAGGAGCCTGCTCAAGCGCCATTACCGAACGAATTTACTCCCTTAAGGAAAAATGTCACGTAGGTTAGTCTATTTCAGACCCCCAAAAATACACTTCCACAAGCACTTACAATACGTATTATACTTACATAATTGTACGAATTCCGGGGTGTACCTAACTCGGGGGACCACTGTATTGTACAGTGGACCCCCGGTGTTCGTCCTGCTCTAAACTCGCCCTTTTATGTAATTGTATTTTTTTAAATGCTTTTGTAAGTGTATTTTTGGGGGTCTAAAAGGACTAGTCTACTTTACATTATTCCTTATGGGAATAAATTCATTTGGTAATGGCACTTGAACAGCATTCTGGAACAAAAAAAAATAACGAAAACCGGGGGTCCACTGTATATACATGGGCAGTTGGGCATTCGCGAATGTTCAAAGCTCACAAAAGTGGAACTCGCGAAAGTGATGGCTAGCTGTATACAGTGGACTCCCGGCTAACGAACAAAATTCATTCCAGAAGCCTGCTCAAGTGCCATTACCGAACGAATTTACTTCCTTAAGAAATAATGTCACGTAGGTTAGTCTATTTCAGACCCCCAAAAATACACTTCCACAAGCACTTACAGTATTATACTTACATAATTGTATGATTTCCGGGGTGTTCGTTAGCTGGGGGTCCACTGTATCGAAATACAGTGGACCCCCGGCTAACGAACACCCTGGAAATCGTACAATTATGTAAGTATAATATTGTAAGTGCTTGTGGAAGTGTATTTTTGGGGGTCTGAAATAGACTAACATATGTGACATTATTTCTTAAGGAAGTAAATTCGTTCGGTAATGACACTTGAGCAGGCTTCTGGAATGAATTTTGTTTGTTAGCCGGGGGTCCACTGTACTAAACAGAATAGAGGAAATCAGCTCTAATACATTATTTAGGTATGAATACTGGTCAGAGAGCCCGTCGTAAGTCCAAGGCGTCGGTAAACAAGTACATCGCTAAGTGAGGAGAGGCTGTATAGTGATGGGTGACATTTGGTTGTGCATACAAAAAGCCCATGGTTATGCAGAGCATTTTGGGCAAGCTTAATGATAATCATTGATGTGTAAAGCTAGTTGAGATAGCTTTTATCCTTTGTTAGAGTAGTAAAACATTCTAACTTATATTTCAGCGGCAACTATTTGGTTCGAGTGCGTGCTCAGGTGATGATGCGCGATGACAGCACTGGTGGTTGGGTGCCCTTGGGTGTGGGCGGCCTTTCCAACGTGTCTGTCAGAAAGCGTGTCACACAACCCGACCTTGACGACCCTAAACACGAATATCTCATCTACGGCAAGAGAATATCAGATCAGTCCGTAAGTACTTACTCTGTTGACCTTCAGGGTTTTTTGCAACTGGCCACTTCAATAATAAGTCACAGTACTGTAATTGAAACAGTTCACAAATAACCCAGATTTACAAGACTTTAGATGATGTTTCAGTCTCTCCTGGACCGTTGTCAAATTGCAACATGACAGTGGACTAGGATGCACCAAAACATCTAATGTTCCTTTAAAGAATAAACTCGCAATACCATGACTGGAACAATGCACCAATAACCCCTTTGGATAGGGAAAGTAATGACGTTTCAATCCAACTTGTCAATGTGCCAAGTCGGACTGAAACATCGTCATTTCTTTCTCTCTCCTAAGTGCAAGTTATTTGGGAAGTTTCCTTTCTAATTCACCAAAAGCATGTGCTGAAGATAGAAACTTTTCAGTGACATTTCACTCTATCCTAGACCATTGTCAAGTCACAGCTGGTCCAGGACGGAACAAAACAAACATCATCTTGTTTTTGGTAACATTTTCCAGTCATAGTATTGTGGCTTTTTATTCATTCTAATATTAGCTACTTAAGTATTGTAGTGTAGTATGTTGTTGTAGCTCATCTTTCTCACTGCACTTCATTTTTTAATTCAAAATATCTTTTATTCATTTCAAACTACCTATCTTCTTTTTGTAATTTCCAAAGTTATTCTTAAGGAAGAATTCTTATGATTAAAAGACATGGTGGAATGGTAACTTTTACTGAGACATTTTATCCAAGACCAAGCTGTTTCAAAAGCTTGATGTCCAATTGAGACGTCATAATATAAGCCGAGAAATACAGTAATAATAATTGTTTAATAATTCATGGTAAGAGCTAAACCCATGTGGGTCAGTCAGCACAAGACATGGTGAAGGCTTGATCTTCCATCTCTTGATTGTGAGACAGACACACTTCTTACTTGTACTCGCCTAGATGTTTCAGACATCATAATAAAGTTCTCCTTTCTGGTATATTGTCTTCATTAGTTTCTTGTTTTGCAACCTTTCATTCACAGAAACTTTTGTCATTGTTCAGAATTTAAATACAGTGGACCCCCGGAAATCGACCACCTCCCAACTCGAACAATTATGTAAGTGTATTTTTGTAAGTGCTTTTGTAAGTGTATTTTTGGGGGTCTGAAACAACTAATCTAATTTACATTTGTCCTTGTGGGAATAAATTTGTTCGGTAATGCCACTCAAACAACATTCTGGAACGAATTATGGCTGATTTCCGGGGGTCCACTGTACGTACTTCATTTGCATGTCATCTGTTCCCTTCATTATAAGGTATCCTTGTCTATCAAACAAGTAAGATACACAGGCTCTTTCTGACCTGTTTATCTCATAATATTGTGTGTTAGTCGGGCAGTAAAGGAGGCTAATCCCAAATTATTGGATGCAGTTTTTTGCTTTAAAAATTGCTGGATAAAACTCGCGTAATATCCAGGTTGGTGTGGGGTTCTCCAACCTCTCCTGGGGCTATTCCAGATAGAGTACGTATACAGTAACCCCTCAATTTAAGTAACTTTGGAAATCTTCTTCTTTCAACACGTCGGCCGTTTTCCAACGAAGCGGTGTGGCCCAAAAGGAAAAACGAAAGTTTCTCCTTTTACATTTAGTAATATATACAGGAGAAGGGGTTACTAGCCCCTTGCTCCCAGCATTTTAGTCGTCTCTTATGAAACGCATGGCTTACGGAGGAAGAATTCTGTTCCACTTCCCCATGGAGAACTTTGGAAATATGGGACACAATTTACTGGGTCATTTGATTCTGAAACAACTGATAAATTCCACCAGTTTCAGAATTGTCAGTTATTGTTATGATCTTGGCAAAATGACCTCATCTCTGTCCATCACACTCACCATTACTGGTCACCCACTCCTCTATTAGTCCATCAAACACAGGGTTTACTGCCTCTAACTTTTCTCCTAAGGAAGCTCAAGTTCTGATCTTGGCACAGTACCACAATATGTTTTCAAGGGGAAAAATATTATATTATGACAAGATAATTTTTATATGATTATATTCAGATAAAGTCCTAATATGTAGTCACTGGAGAAGAGAAGAGAAGAGAGATACATGATAATATATGCCTGGAAGATACTTGAAGGTCTTGTCTCAAATTGCCATAACATAGTGGAGTGAGAGATATGAGAAAATGTAAAATAAACCCAGTGAACAGCAGAGGCACAAAGGGCACAATACCATGGGTATTGTGCCCTTGGGGTGGAAGGCCCCGGTCAGATGACCAAAAACTCCAGTGGCGGGTCATCACATGACTAAGACCCATGTCAGGAAACAACTTGTCCTGTTTCCTGACAAATCTTTCCTAACCTAACACTAAGTTTTTTAATGTTTTGCCTACCAAACTTGGTAGTGCATGTTCAAGAGAGTCCTTAAAGTGACCTACTGTACGTCATGCTTTGGAAAGATATTGATCTGTAATAGTTGCACCTTCAGTGTTTATTCTCTATGATATCTTCAATGAGAAGGCATGTAATGTACAAATAACATAATTATCCAGGCTGCAAGCTGGATACAAGAATTTCCTTTGTTCTAAAAAATTTCTGAAATGCACATGCATGCTAGTAGCTTTTTTTTGTGCTTAACAATATTTTATTACATATAAACTACATTTTGTAATACTGCAGAAAGAAAGTAAGTTTGTCTATTTGTTTTGTTTAAAGGGATTGTAAAAATGAAAAGCCCACTGTTTTGTTTGATGGTGTTTATAAGTTCACCATTCTTGAAGTTTATCTTACCTTTTATACACTTACCCTTCCTCTGCACACACCTTTTCCCTATTATTAAGCACTGTAGCCATGACTCATTTAAGTTTACTAATTTTAGAATATAATAATAGTAATAATAATAATTTGCAAAGAGTTTGATAAACCAAGAGAAATTTTTATTTTTATTTAGTGGAAATTATTTCTTACCATAAATACGAGAGAGTAGTATTTGCAACTATACATCAGAGGTAGTAGTACTTGCAACTATACACCAGGGGGAGTAGTATTTGCAACTATACATCAGAGGTAGTAGCACTTGCAACTATACACCAGGGGGAGTAGTACTTGCAACTGTACATCAGAGGGAGCAGTACAGTGGTACCCCGACTTACGATGGTCCCCAAACACACCCTTTTATGTAAGTTTATTTTTTTAAATGCTTTTGTAAGTGTAATTTTGGGGGTCTAAAAGGACTAGTCTATTTTACATCATTTCTTATGGAGATAAATTCGTTTGGTAATGGCACTTGAACAGCATTCTGGAATGAAAAAATATCGTAAGTCGGGGTACCACTGTATTTGCAACTATACATCAGAGGGAGTAGTATTTGCAACTGTACACCAGAGGGAGTAGTGTTTGCAACTATACACCAGAGGGAGTAGTGTTTGCAGCTATACACCAGAGGGAGTAGTGTTTGCAACTATACACCAGAGGGAGTAGTATTTGTAACTATACATCAGAGGGAGTAGTATTTGCAGCTATACACCAAAGGGAGTAGTATTTGAAACTATACACCAGAGGGAGTAGTACAGTGGTACCCCGACTTACGATGGTCCCCAAACTCACCCTTTTATGTAAGTTTATTTTTTTAAATGCTTTTGTAAGTGTAATTTTTGGGGTCTAAACGGAATAGTCTATTTTACATCATTTCTTATGGAGATAAATTCGTTTGGTAATGGCACTTGAACAGCATTCTGGAATGAAAAAGTATCGTAAGTCGGGGTACCACTGTATTTGTAACTATACACCAGAGGGAGTAGTGTTTGCAACTATACACCAGAGGGAGTAGTATTTGCATGCCATGGTACAGTGATATATCATAATTGCAGATTACCTTGGTGTTAAATCTTGACATAATCTGTACTTATTGTTCTTTTTATAGTAGCAATCCGTACATAGCAGAGAAAAGCTCAGTTACTGTACTTTTTGCTCTGATCTGATCCTCTCTTTATTGTTAATGTAAATAACATAACTCAGTTTACTTTATTTCTAGTACGTACATATGTCCTTGTAACTGATTTTCACACAGTTGACTTACTTAGATGTTTTAACTTTTAAGGTTTAAATAATAAGATATTACAAGGACCCCAATGGAAATAAGTAACTTTTTGCCTTTTTTGTTTTTTGGTTATCCCAGGTAATTTACACATAGTATGTTACTATGTACAATAATTTGTGTATGATTTGTGTAACTGTATTTGGGTGCCTCTACCTAAATAAACTTACTGGATAAAATATTACACTTTTTGTTTGCACTTGCAGGTAGTATTGAGTTGTACGATAAAAAAGGATTTCGAGTACAACAAAGTGATGCCCACCTTTCACCACTGGAAGACCGGAGACAAGAAGTTTGGACTCACTTTTCAAACAGCTGCCGATGCCAGAGCATTTGACAAAGGTGTTCGCATGGCAGTAGAAGATCTATTAGATGGTCAGTACTTGCCTCCACAGTTTTAAAATTTAATGACATTAAATATGTTTATGCACTGATGAGTAAGACACAGGTTCAACACTTGTATACTATTTATAGTATGATGTATGTATGTATTGTGGTAATTTTCTTTCATGTTCTTTTAATGCTAATTTATTACAGTATTTTTTAATCTACACAACATATGAAAGGGTTGTTTATTGTATTTTTAACAGATTACTGTACAAGATATTTTGTTTATATAAACTATGAAAAGATTATTTACCATTGTGTTTTTAACAGAAAATCTTATAAATTTGAATCTTGTTATTAGTAGATCGCCAGTGAACAATTCCAGTGTAGAAGTTTTCAAGATTAAACTGTATCACTACCTCTGCCAAGTGCTAGATCAACCAGGCTGTGATGGCTATGTAGGTCAGTGGTCAATAACTGTAACAGGAGACGTAGGAAAATGGATATTAAAACTTCATTGATTTTGCCGTGGAAGTGGCTAGTTTATTGTGCACCTCATATCCTTCCTGTGGATGGTAATGCAAGAGCATATGGATACACAAAGGGCCTAGGAACTAGATATCTAAAAGAGTGGTAATAAACAAAGCACAAAATCCTGTCTCAGGAAAGTTCCATACCCCAAGGCACAGTCCTATCCTCATAGTAGACATAAATAAAAATTAACATTAGCCACAGTTTTGTATTATCCTTTATGGATGCTACCATATTTTATGAAAAAGATGATAAATAAGTATACAAAGTATGATATAGCATTAACACACAACCCGCACATATAAAGAGGAGCTTACGAGCTTGCCGACTGACCATTTACAAGTACACTAACACAGAGACAGAGGAAGGGTTATAGGCAGGCAGACAGGGGAGGGCAAGAGAGTGGAAATGTAGGTAGTGGAGTAGTGGTAGTAGTAAAGGTAGTAGTAAGGTAGTAGAGTAGACAGTCATATGGGAAGGAGCACTGCTATGAGGCTAGCCGCAGGGTACGAGAGGAAGAAAAGCAAAAATGAAGGAAAATACAAGGCAAGAAAGAACAGAGAAGACCCAAGGAGAAAAGGAGAAGGAAGTAAGACGGAAGGAATCAGGTTAAGTCACGGTGTTCTGAAGTTTAGAGCATTTAATGAGAGAGAAAGCATCAACAGAGATGATGCTTTCTCTCATACATTGTTAAATGCTCTAAACTTCAGAACACCCTGATTAACCATTCCCTGTATCTTCCCTTCTTCTCCTGGTTTTCCTTCTTCTGTTCTTCTTTGCCTTGTATTTTCCTTCATTTTTCGCTTTCTTCCTCTCGTACCCCATGCCGAGCCTCATAGCAGTGCTCCTTCCCATATGACTGTCTACTCTACTACCTTACTACTACCTTTACTACTACCACTACTACCACTACTCCTACATTTCCCACTCTCTGTACCCCCCCTGTCTGCCTGCCATAAATACCCTTCCTCTGTCTCGTGTGTTAGTGTGACTTGTAAATGGTCCAAATCCGCTCAGAAAGTCCATCCAAGCCTCCTTCTATAGTGCGGGTGTGATGAAAAGATTGTTCCAGTCACGGTATTGTGCCTTTTTTGTTATTTATGATATAGCATGTAATGAAAGTAGTTGTTAGATTATGTATTGGTGGATAAAAGGTTGATGGGTAGGCTTCAGGATGTACATGTTTATAGAGGGGCAACAGATATATCGGATCATTATTTAGTTGTAGCTACAGTTAGAGTAAAAGGTAGATGGGACAAAAAGAAAATGGCAACAGCAAGTAAGAGAGAGGTAAAAGTGTATACGTAAATTAAGGGAGGAGGAAGTTAGGGTGTGATATAAGCAACTATTGGCAGAAAGGTGGGCTAGTGCAAGTATGAGTAGTGAGGGGGAGGGTTGAAGAGAGTTGGGATAGTTTTAAAAATGCAGTATTAGAATGTGGGGCAGAAGTTTGTGGCTATAGGAGGGTGGGTGCAGGAGGAAAAAGGAGTGAGTGGTGGAATGAAGAAGTAAAGGGTGTGATAAAAGAGAAAAAGGTAGCTTATGAGAGGTTTTCACAAAACAGAAGTGTTAATAGAAGAGCAGACTATATGGAGAGTAAAAGAAAGGTGAAGAGAGTGGTGAGAGAGTGCAAAAGGAGAGCAGATGAAAGAGTGGGAGAGGCTCTGTCAAGAAATTTTGCTGAAAACAAGAAAAAGTTTTGGAGTGATATAAACAAGTTAAGAAAGCCTAGGAAACGAATGGATTTGTCAGTTAAAAACAGAGTAGGGGGGTTAGTAGATGGGGAGCTGGAGGTATTGGGTAGATACTAATACTAATACTTTATTGAGACATGGTACAATGATACATGGTTGGGTAGACAAGATACATAGTTATTGATGAGATGTACATACCAAAAGCCCCTAATATGCTGTGCATTGCGGGCATTCTTAGGACTACTTAATTATAGACTACATGGTAAAATGTTATGGTTGATAATTTATAAAATAAGTAAATTGCATATCTAAGTTATAAAGTTTGATTATAAGTTGAACATATCAATTAGTTGTAGCAGTGCAACTAATTGAGTGAGATAACAATTTAAAACATATCAATTAATTGTAGTGATGCAACTAATTGAGTGAGATAACAATTTAAAACAATTAATTGCATTGCAGTTACAGTTTACGTGGTCATTATAATGTAAATGTTATGGAAATAGTTAGCTTAGTATGTATTATTCATAACAGGTTATTACATTTAAGTGATTAGTCAGGTTTTTACAGTAAGTGATTATTCTACTTTGTTGAGAATGTTTGATATTGAGCACTTAGGTTTGGGTGAGAAGGTGGTTTTTTAGCATCGTTTTGAATTGGGGTAAAGGCAGGGTTTCCTTGGCAATGACAGGTAATGAATTCCAAATTTTCGTGCCTTTTATATGCATTGAGTTTTTACATAGTGTTAGATGGACACGGGGAACATCGAGGAGTGATCTGTGTCTAGTGTTATGGTCATGTATCCTGTTAAAAGTGGTAAGGAGAAGATGGCGGGAATATTTTGAGGAATTTTTAAATGTCGATGAAGAAAGGGAGGCGGTAATTTCATGTACTTGCCAGGGAGGTATAACATCGTTTAGGAGTGAAATGGAGTGTGGGGGAGGTGCGTGAGACATTACATAGAATGAAAGGGAGTAAAGCAGCTGGAACTGACGGGATCATGACAGAAATGTTAAAAGCAGGGGGGGATATAGTGTTGGAGTGGTTGGTATTTTTGTTTAATAAATGTATGAAAGAGGGGAAGGTACCTAGGGACTGGAAGAGAGCATGTATAGTTACTTTATATAAAGGGAAGGGAGATAAAAGAGATTGTAAGAATTACAGTGGTACCCCGACTTACGATATTAATCCGTCAGAGAGGGCATATTTTAAGGCGAAACAATCGTTAAACGAATCAATTTTCCCCATAAGAAATAATGGAAATAAATTTAATCCGTCCAAGACTTCCAAAAGTAGTTAAATAAAATATTTTTTAGAACTTTTGGACATTAAATAATAAATAATTTAATAAAGAATACATAAATACACATGCAAATATTGTACAATAACATGTCACTTACATTTATTGAAGAGTTGTTGATGTGTGGAGGACGGGAGGAGGGAAGAAGGTGGAGTAGTATGCTAGTGTTTGGAAGGGGAATCCCTTCCATTAACACTGCAGGTACCAAGTCCTTTTCTGGGGTTACTTCCCTTTTTCTTTGAATGCCACTAGGACCAGCTTGAGAGTCACTAGACCTCTTTCTAACAACAAATTTGTCCAGGGAGCTCTGTGTCTGGCGATTCTTTAACACATCCCTGAAATGACACACCACTGTGTCATTGTACAGGTTGCCAGCACGGCCTGCAACAGCATGGTTAGGGTGATATTCATCCATAAATGCTTGCACATCACTCCATTTGGCACAGATCTCCCTAATCCTTGAAGAAGGCACATTCTTCCATTTTTGTTCCACCTCCTCCTCCTCCTCTGAACCATTGTCCTGACCTCTGCTCTCTTGTTCCAGTTGCTGTTGAAGCTCTTGCAGATCTTCAGTGGTTAGCTCTTCCAAAACAGGCCTGTTTCATCACAATTAAACACTTGTTGGGGGAGGAATTGTTCAGCCTCTAGGTACTCCTGGAATTCAGGAACATATTTTTCAGCCGCACTTTTGTCAGAACTGGCTGCGTCACCATGCCTCACAACACTATGTATGCCACTTCGATTCTTAAATTTGTAAAACCAGCCTCTGCTGGCTTTAAATTTGCTCACTTCAGCACTCGTTGCAGGCATTTTCTTAAGGAGATCATCATGCAACTGCCTTGCTTTTTCACATATTATTCCCTCCGAAACAGTATCTCCTGCTAACTGTTTCTCGTTGATCCACACCAACAACAACCTTTCCACATTTTCCAGCACTTGTGGTCTGTGTTTTGTGATCACAGATGCACCTTTTGCAACAACAGCTTCCTTGATTTTACTTGAATATTTCTTATCCACAATGGTAGCGATGGTAGAATAGGGTTTACCATACAGCCTGGCCAGCTCACTGATACGCACTCCACTTTCATATTTTTCTATTATCTCCTTTTTCACTTCTATCGTACATATATTTCTGTTCCTCTTTGCCACAGGCTTACCACTAGGAGCTTTCCTTGGACCCATGGTAGCTTATTTAGCAGTTGCAAGCACTAAAAACAGTGGAATAATGACAATATACTGGTATGAATGCGTGGGTGTGGGTGGGTGGTCGCTCTCGCTTGTAAACAATAGCACTGACGCTCCCTGGAGTGCGCGCTCAGCTGGGCGCCAAGCGGACAGGTCCGGTACGAAAGTCGTAAGACGAAGCAAACATCGTAAGTCACAATCAAATTTCTTACGTTATAAATATCGGTTATCGAAAATAACGTAAGATGATAACATCGTAAGTCGGGGTTCCACTGTATAGGGGAATAAGTCTGAGCACCTCTGCAAAGACAGTGATTATGTATGAGTGAGGTGAAAGTGTTGAATGATGATGAAAGTATTTTCTTTTTGGGGATTTTCTTTCTTTTTGGGTCACCCTGCCTCGATGGGAGACGGCCGACTTGTTGAAAAAAAAAAAGTTTACCGAGTATACCAGGTAAAGTGTACGGTAGGGTTATTATTGAAAGAATTAGAGGAAAGACAGAGAGTAGGATTGCAGATGAGCAAGGAGGCTTTAGAGTGGGTAAGGGATGTGTAGATCAAGTGTTTACATTGAAGCATATATGCGAACAGTATTTAGATAAAGGTAGGGAAGTTTTCATTGCATTTATGGATTTAGAAAAGGCATATGATAGAGTGGATAGGGGTTGCAATGGGGCAAATGTTGCAAGTGTATGGAATAGGTAGTAAGTTACTGAATGCTGTAAAGAGTTTTTATGAGGATAGTGAGGCTCAGGTTAGGGTGTGTAGGAGAGAGGGAGATTACTTCCCGGTAAAAGTAGGTCTTAGACAGGGATGTGTAATGTCACCATGGTTGTTTAATATATTTATAGATGGGGTTGTAAAAGAAGAAAATGCTAGGGTGTTGGGGAGAGGGGTGAGATTAAATTATGGGGAATCAAATGCAAAATGAGAGTTGACACTGCTACTTTTTGCAAAGGTTAGTGGACGAGTTTGGGAGGGTGTGTAAAGGTAGAAAGTTGAAAGTGAACATAGATAAGAGTAAGGTGATGAGGGTATCAAATGATTTAAATAAAGAAAAATTGGATATCACATTGGAGAGAGGGATTATGAAAGAAGTGAATGTTTTCAGATGTATTTGGGAGTTGACTTGGCAGCGGATGAGTTTATGAAGGATGAGGTTAACCATAGAATTGATGAAGAAAAAAAGGTGAGTGGTGCGTTGAGGTATCTATGGAGACAAAAAACGTTATCTATGGAGGCAAAGAAGGGAATGTACGAAAGTATAGTGGTACCAACACTTTTATATAGGTGTGAAGCATGGGTTGCAAATGCTGCATGCAGAGAGGAGGCGGCTGGAGGGAGTGGAGATGTCCTGTCTAAGGGCAATGTGTGGTGCAAATATTATGCAGAAAATTTGGAGTGTGGAAATTAGGAGGAGGTGTGGAGTTACTAAAAGTATTTGTCAAGAGGGCTGAAGAGGGGTTGTTGAGGTGGTTTGGTCATTTAGAGAGAATGGATCAAAGTAGAATGACTTGGAGAGCATATAAATCTGTAGGGAAAGGAAGGCAGGGTAGGGGTCATCCTCGAAAAGGTTGGTGGGAGGGGGTAAAGGAGGTTTTGTGGGCAAGGGGATTGGACTTCCAGCAAGCATGTGTGAGTGTGTTAGATAGGAGGGAATGGAGATGAATGGTTTTTGGAACCTGACGAGCTGTTGAAGTGTGAGTAGGGTAATATTTTGTGAAGGGATTCAGGGAAACCAGTTAATGGATTTAGTTGGACTTGAGTCTTGGAAATGGTACAATGCCTGCACTTTAAAGGAGGGGTCTAGGATAGTGACAGTTGGGAGGGACTTATTCTCAGCTGTCGTATCTGAGCGCCTCTGCAAAGACAGTGATTATGTATGAGTGAGGTGAAAGTGTTGAATGATGATGAAAGTATTTTCTTTTGGGGGATTTTCTTTCTTTTTGGGTCACCCTGCCTCGGTGGGAGACGGCCAACTTGTTGAAAAAAAAAAGTCAGCAAAGTTTTTCCAGTGGACAAATCAAAATAACATGTTTACAAATTTCAGTTGCTTAGAGATGGGAAGAATGAAAAACTGAACAGTGAACACAGATTGCATGCAGACCATCTCATAGAACACAAGAAATGGGTAAAAGACTTAGAAATAATAATGTCAGTTGATATATCAATTAGAGAACACAACAAAGTACAGTGGACCCCCGGTGTTCGTCCATTTTTCGTAACAGAATGCTGTTCAAGTGCCATTACCAACCGAATTTATTCCCTTAAGAAATAATGTAAAGTAGACTAGTCCTTTTAGACCCCCAAAACTACACTTATAAAAGCATTTAAAAAAATATACTTACATAAAAGGGCCTGTTTTGAGCAGGACGAACACCGGGGGTCCACTGTACAGTAAATCCATTAAAGGTGAGAAAAATGAGAGAATGGAAAATGAGAACTTTCATAGCAAGAGAAGTAATGTCATTGATGGTACAGTCCAGATCTTAGAAAATATGCAGAGATCATGTACTGCCCATATAGTCCACGAGCATTTACAGTACAACTAGATCTTGATTAATGTGAATAATGAATCCCGTTTGGTAGCTCGCCCCGCTACCAAACCTACACGAAATATATGACATATAAAGTGCCCCAGAGCCATTATTATTATTGTTTTTTTATTATTATTATTACTATCAACATACCTTGTTCACCGAGTTTAATCATTTCTAACGACTGCCCTTAGATGAAATCGTAAACGAAAGAGACGCCGAGAATGTAAACACATAGACGAACACACCAGCTAACCCCTTACAGTGAACTTCTTTTGTACTTCCATTCTTTCCTCCTCCTCTTCCAAGTGCTGCTGTGCTTCCAACTCTATCTTTGACTATGGAGTGCACAATAAAGTACAAATTTATAAACGAAATATGTAATCTTGGAGATTGTTTGACGATGAGAGGCCGCACTGCCATTTCCATGACCAAAGTTTTCATACAGCATACAATACTGACTGGTCAGAGAGAACTGGTAGTAAGTGCGAGCAGTCATTAAACAGGTAGGTCATTAAGTGAGGAGCGCCTGTATTTAATTTTGCACTGAATCAAAATTTACACTATTTGAACTTGCACAATGAGTCACCTACAGAACACAAGTGAATCCGGTTAATAGGTAAGACCCTCCAGGTCTTTCCTATTAACCGGTCCAGGCTGAGGGACTCGCCATCTTAAATACTATTTTTCCAAGGTTGATGGACTGATTACATTATCTTTACTTGGCTTCTACTCCTGCTGACTCTGTATTTAACTGAAGAAGCCTACTGTGTAGGCAAAACATTTCAACAATAATGATACCCAACTGTTGCACATGTGTCTTACTCATCAACCATTATCAATAACCTGTTACAGTCTCTCCTCACTTAGCTACGTACTTGTTTACTGACGCCTTGGACTTACGACGGGCTCTCTGACCAGTATTCATACCTAAATTATGTATATTAAAGCTGATTTCCTCTATTCTGTTTATTTCAATATACAGTGGACCCCCGAGTTTCGTAAAAACTTCACTCCTGAAGTCTGCTCAAGTGCCATTACCGAACGAATTTACTCCCTTAAGGAAAAATTTCACGTAGGTTAGTCTATTTCAGACCCCCAAAAATACACTTCCACAAGAACTTACAAAATTATACTTACATAATTGCACGATTTCCGGGGTATTTGTTAACCGAGGGTCCACTGTACAGTACACTACTGTATAAACATTTAAAAATACGTATACCAGAAATGTTATACAGTGGACCCCCGATTTTCGTTATTTTTTTGTTCCAGAACGCTGTTCAAGTGCCATTACCAAATGAATTTATTCCCATAAGGAATAATGTAAAGTAGACTAGTCCTTTTAGACCCCCAAAAATACACTTATAAAAGCATTTAAAAAAATACACTTACTTAAAAGGGCGAGTTTTGAGCAGGACGAACACCGGGGGTCCACTGTAAATGGTGCAAAGGTGACATTAAAACAATATCAAAGATGGTTGACACAAACTCGCTACCATTATAGTATGCTCCTCACTTAGCGATGAATTCGTTTAACGATGTGGTCTTAGGAACAGAACTCCGTCGTTAAGTGAATTGAGGCTGTATTTTATACCTTCCACTGATTTCAAGGGTTGTTCTACTCTTGCAGCCTGGCCTGAGGGAAAGCTTCTTTCTTGATTAACCTTGCTATTGCTGCAAGCAGTTCCTCTGCTGACATAATTATCACAAAAATCTATTCACATAAAGGGCCCCAGAATCTGGAATTCATTACCAGTAAATATTAAGTTAACCTTGTCGGAAAATCAATTCAAGACTCTTCTCAAAAATCACCTACTCACCCTATACTAAATACTCATACTGTAACAAACTTTCAAACCCAATGTTATTTTACTTAAGATAATCTCAGTTTTATATTGTCATCCTCCTTAACACTTGTTGCAATTTCATATCATCATATTGTCATTTAAAATAATATAGTATCATCATTTTGAAATAAAATATATAACTAGAAGATACTCAATAAATTTTTCTAGTATTGTTATTATACTAGTATAGCATCAACATATTGTAACTTGAAATAAAATCTACAATTAGATTAAACTCAACCAATTTCTCTAGTATTGTCTTTTAATAGTATGTATAATCATATTGTAATTTTAAATAATACATAACTAGAATAAACTCAATCAATTTCTCTAGCATTAAGTACTTAGTGAATAAGTCTTTAGAATAAGCTGCCCCTAATGCCATGGCATGCCAGTGGCTCCTTGCATTACAGTTTTATAATTGTAACGACCAATAACAATGTACACTTGTAACATGCATCGAAATAAAAATATTATTATTATTATTATTATTATTATTACAAGAGAGAGGCCTGTTTCCAGGCCGGGCCACAAGAATAGGAAAACTCTTGAAATGGGTCACGGGTAAACCTGAATGCTCTGGCACTTTTCAGAGGTAGTAATCCAGTTTTCTATTGAAAATTTTTGCTTTTGGTCCGGCAATATTTTAGCCATTTTCCATTTATTGGCTGCTTTACTTTCCGTGAAATCCAAAAACCAATTAAGAGTGAGTCAAATTCTTTCACACATTTCTTTAATTTGGGAGATGAAGAAAAGAAACAAGTACATGTGCTCCTCGACTTACGATGGATCGACTTGTGATATTTCAAATTTATGATGGTTCAAAGTCAATTACTGTAGTTTGGAAATGAAACTTAACTACCCAGCATGAAGGCATCAAGTCTGTAGCTTGTGTACATTTTTTTACTTTTCAATTCTGTTATTTAGTTAGTTACAGTAATTATTTGTTTATTTACTTATTCAGTGACAGTAGTTATTTATTTACTCATTTAACATACCACATTCATATTCGACTTACGATATTTTATACTTACAATGGATTCATCAGACCGTAACCCCATCGTAAGTAGAGGTGCACCTGTACACAGCAAGCTTTAGCTGTGACATTACTTTTCTCTATGAAAAGCTTTATAATGCCAATCAAATATTATTGACTGAATAAAGCTGTACATTGAGTAAAACAGTTAAACAAAGCTTGTTCTGCATCTCTTTTTTTTTTTTTTTTTCCTTATTCTTGTTTTCAATTCACCTTTGTACCCACCGTGGATAATATTTCCTATGGTCCTGTAGCACCAGCCCATATAGTTAACCAATACCTTCATAAAAATAAGTGCTTAAACTATTTTTACTTTTTCAACTTTCCTATAGACATCTATGTTATAAGAAAACGTTCTGTGGGTGAGACATGTTATAAAATACCGGCAAGTGTGAAATAAGACATGTGCCATGTTAAGATATTTTTAGGAGGTGTTCCACCGTGAAGTAGACATCTGTGGTGAAATGCTTAATTTATAAAATATCTCAATGCTGCACCTGTGTCTTGTTGAACGAAATATGTTCTGTAGACTATTTAATTTGATGTTCCTTCAACAGTGAAATTAAAAATGCTGTACTCTCATGAGATGAGTAGTTTTTTGAGACGTTTGCTGGGGTTGTGCCCACTCATGTACAGTATATAATATGTTTGGTATATATATTAACATATTCAGTATAGATTTCAATATGTTCAGTAAAGGTTTAAATATGCTTAGTATTGTGTTTGGTATATATTTTAACATATTCAGTATAGATTTCAATATGTTCAGTAAAGGTTTAAATATGCTTAGTATTGGTTTTAATATGTTCCTTGTAGGTTAGTCAGACATTAGTTCTGGAGGTGGGTAGTATATTAACTGTTCTCTGAGAGATAGACGGGGATGTTGCAGTTAAGAGGGGTCCTTTGAATTATGATAAACATTTGTTTCTCGCTAGACAGCTATTGAATAAGTGAGGGTTAATGAGTTTTCTTTATGGAAGGAAGGGGGGTCACTTTACTCTGGCAGGAGACAGCATTATGATAAAAAAAAAAAAAGTTTGAATAGTTTATATAAGTACAGTGTTAGTTTGACTTGAAATAATATATAACCTTAGTTAACCTGCAACAAGTATATAAGTGAATGACCTAGGTCAGTGGTGCCCAACCTTTTTTTTTTTTTTTAGTACAAGGGCCTTTTTTTTTTTAATCAATAAAATCTGCGGACCCCATATGCAGATGTAATTTTACGCTCCATCAGTTGAAAACACGAAGCGTTGGCTGAACCAGCAATACTTGCTGTAAAATTTGGTGGAATTGATATACCTTCAGTGGTGGACCTACATTTTTGGGACCCCTGAAGCTTGAACTGTTATGGGGCCCCTTCACAACCCCTTCTCATACTGTAGACCCAAAAATTTTAAGCAGTGTGGACTCTGGGGTCCCTCCGGGATTAGGGGCCCTGATGGTTAATTTTCATAATAGATCCTCCCCTTTATACCTTTGACAAGTTGATATACCTTTGATGAGTTGTTATAATTTTGTTGAGTCGGTATACCTTTGAGTTTTTCTACTCCCAGAACCTGCCATGGGGTCCACAGGGGTCTACAGGTTGGTAACTACTGGTCTAGGTTGATACTCAATCTTCTCAGTTACCAAAGAAAATATCTATGAATAGAATTAAAACTTTTTTCACAGTATAATATGTGAAGCATTTTTCACAATTTATGCTAGGATGATTTAGTGATCTGATATATTCTTTTTTTTGTGTGCTGCAAATTTTGGATATGTTATTGGTAAGTCTGTCACAAAGATATCTCTAATAGAAATGTCATACTACAGTGTATATGTATATAAATTAGGTATAATATGATGCATAACATTGTAAGATGAATCTGTAATGAGGGAATGTTGAAGTTGTAATGTAAATATTGTGTGATTCTCAGGTCTCACCGATTTTCCCTCGTACCGTCATGGACTCAATATAGATGTCGGCGATGATAATGTATTCATGGTAAGTGATGTGTTGTTGTCGTGTTGCATGTGCATTTTGCATTTCTTAATACTGCATTTTGTATTTTTTCTTTATTTGCTTAAGAATATTTTTCCTTATTTGCCCACAATTATTAGTAAAAAAATTATTTACCGGAATATCTTATCTTTATTTTTTTTTTTAATTTTCATGTGTTAGCACTTAAATTACCTATATCTTTATTTTCTAAAATAGTATTAATTCTTCACAAATAACCCACACATAGGAGAAAGAAACTTATGATTCCATTTCAGTTCAACTTTGACCATTAACTAGTCACACACAGTATGTGTCTGGTTATTAGTTCAAGTCAGACAGAAATCTCATAAGTTTCTCTCTCCTGTGTGCGGGTTATTTGTGTATTGTTCCAGTCACGGTATTGTACCTTTTTGTTTTTTACTATTGTGCTTTTTGTAGTTTAGATTTTATTCATTGTTAAGAACTGACATAGTTATTAATAAACAACCTTGACAGTGATGGTGATTTGCAGACGGTGAATCTTCCGGAGAGAGATGGGTCACGGTCGTCGTCAGGGTCGGTCACCACCTGCAGCAGCAGCCGTCACACACCCACCGCAACTCCCCTACCCACCCCAGACCACCCCTCTCACCACCACCAATACCATCACCCCCACCACCATTACCCACCACCCGGTGGTGGCGTTGGGGGGGTGGGATCAGTGGGAGGAACTGGTGTATCCACAACAAACACCTCTCCTTCTTCCACCACTTCTAACATGGCCACTTCTACGCCAGGGACAACTCAGCCGTATACCCACCCCCACCCACACACCAACCACTACCAACAGCACCTGCACCGCATCACATTTCCACCCCGGCCCAAACCTCCACTACCCCACAACAACAACCCCCCTGATAAGCCGCTGGAGCTAGACTGCGAACACAAGACAGTCAATCCACTAGATATATCCCAAGACCAAGATAAAATGGGAGTCTCTGGAGATAACTACTCTTATGTCCAGTTTGATTTAGAAAATCCATCAACTGTGCTCCATCATGAATACAGCTACCCAGTGGTTGAAGGCATAAAAGGGGAGAAAAGAGATAGCATAGCATCTCTTAAGAAACAACAGCAGCTTGATTTTGGGGGGACTCCTTCACAACAAATGCCCCCTCAATTACTACCTGGTAAGAGACCTAGGAAACGAGACAAGAGGATCAGAAAGACCATAAAAGCCCGCTGCCGGCACTGCCAGGAGATGTTCACATATGATATGAATTCACGAGGCAGTTGCGAATATGCCCCAGACTGTGTGCGCACAGCTATTGATACACTTACATGCATCTCTTGTGCACAGTGTATGTTATACCACTGCATGAGTGATGCTGAAGGAGATTTTGCACACCATCCCTGTGAATGTGGGGGACCTGGAGGCACGGCGGACGAGTCGTGCGGGCGGCGGTGGCTCGGATTAACTTTGTTATCCCTGTTGGTGCCATGCTTGTGGTGTTATTTGCCACTGCGAGCATGTCACCGATGTGCCGTTGCCTGCGGACTGTGTGGCGGCCGTCACGAGGCCTCCTGACTCACCGCCCCCACTCATGCCCAAGAGGACGAAGAAGAAGAAGACGATGACGATGAGGAAGAAGATACCGTATTCACAGTTACTGGCAGCCCTACACTGCCCTCTCCACAACCTTGGTGTGATCAAGGGAGCAGTTCCCAACAGTCTGGTGTGGTCCTGGGCATGTATGTGGATGGTTGAACCAAGCCAGAGGATTTCTGGTCAAGTCTTGTAGCCAGTGAGGCATTGTGTCAGGGACGACAATGACGGTAGTGTGTACTGAAGAATGTGAGGGTGCTGCTCATTAGCACAAACATGTTTGTCAAACAGCCTACTGGAAAGTATAGAAAGAATGTAATTGTGTGATAAAAGGAGTGTGAATGTAACCACTTTTGACTAAGTGGCTAGAAAGGACACGACAGTTTGAGTGTTCTATGTACCTGATGGCCACACTCCGGCCTCAGAGAGTGTGTGTGCACATGTGCATTAATGTGCATAGTACACACACTGCCGTACATGGCCAGTTCTCAACTCTTGCATTTGGAAACCCTTGTTCATCTATATGTGAGCTGCTGTATTGATGGTAAGTCTGTCCGCCTTGGTCTCTTTAATCATCTAAAGGGATCCCAATTTTTCAAGGGCTCAGGAGAAATTGTGACACCCTTTGGAATTGCTGTGACTTTTTGTATGCTTTTAATTATTATTGTGATAGATGTTCTATATATTGATAGCTTTAGCTGGCCAAGACGGACAGGTGGCCAAGACAGCTGGACTGTCACGTGTCACATAACAACGTGAAGGTCTCACTTGCGTTTGCCTTACATACCAACACTTTGTGTTTAGTCTTTTGGCGAAGATTAGCGCCGTTGTCACCACGTTGTGTACGCCAGACAACTTAACCAAGGGTTTCCTTGTCATTTTAGGTGCTATAGCACAAACCATGGATTTTCCTTTTTTTAAGCGAGTAATTATTTAAATAAAAAGGTTATTCAGTTGTGTTGCATTCAAAAGAACAGTTTTCTACACAACTTTGTATATAAACATGTGTAAGGCAGTTGCACTGTGAAACATAAAATACAAGGTGAAGTTTGGCTTCTTAAAAATCAAACTAAGGTAATGATATAACTGCAGTATGTAGTTGTTCAATGATAAAAGACTAAACCTCCAAATTTCATTCATGTAAGTAACACAGGCGGCATATGAATCAGTGCCCTGTGAAAAATCTTGTAACTACCATTGTCGCAATTATCATGTATATTGATAATCCACATGTGTATGATTACCGAGAAGAGGCCAATTTTATGTACAACATAGATGGTGGCCCCAACAGTTCATGGTCACACCCAAGATGACTGCAGGCCTCTTAGGTGTTCATTTCTCGGCCAGCAGCTCTGGAGGGAGAACGGCTTCCTCTGCTTTCTCCTGTGGAGCTGCAGCCTGGGTTAAAATAGATGTTTTGGTAGCGGTGATTTGGGAGTAGCTAGGTCGTCACCTTGGTGAGGTATTGGGTCTACCCGAGACTCCAGATATATAAGATAACTAATTCTGTGGTGAACAGGTCACCCAAACCAGTGTGACCCAGTGAATTGACCTAGCACATGTCAGCTCCCTGATTGTTCCGTTCATGCCACCCCTAGTCACGAACAAAATTGCAACTAATGTCAGCAGTCTATCGTTTGTTTTCTTTGCAACAATTTTAAGCAAAAAGTCACAAACGTTGTAGTTTCATTTGACCTTCATTGAAAATGTTACTCATCCATAGAAAGTATTCCACAAGTTTTTTCTATTTTCACTGTTTGTCTCAAGTGATTTATTAACCTAATAATTTTTCCACATGTGAATATTGTCTACATCATTGTCAAGTATGGGATGTAACAAAAAAAAGATTTTATGAACAATAATGACAACCAAAGACATATCCTTAAACTTTAGTGTTTTATCCCTTGCTTTATGGTTCCTAATTTTTTTTATTTATAAACATAATATTTTTACTATACATTTATGTGAACAAATAATTAGATGATCTCAAACTAATAACGACAAAGGGAAGGAGGGGCCTGAGACTCGTCCCTCATCGTCTGTATGCGAGACCTTGGCTAAGCAGCCAGGTGTTGATGAAGTGAGATTGATGCTACTACAGCCTCTACGATTTGTCTCCTCCCTCACTGTATGCAAATAAGATGAGCTACACAAGGAATTAATAGCAAAATATTATACATACTGTAATATTTTCAGGTAAGATTTTGACATTTGCTTAATGGCATACCTTTTCAAGGCTGCATGACATTTTTATGTGCTAGTCATCTATTTGAGAATTTATGAGCATTTTAACTTTGGGCAGTAACGTCTATGTCACTACAAACAGGTACTGTCTTGTGCTGGAGATCTGGATGTTTGCCAACGTGATTCCTACTTAAAATAATTGAGATAGGTACCTAGCTTAAAATTACTCCCCATCAGCCTGACTTCGATACAGGCAAACCTCGTTTAATGCCATGGGTGGGTTAAAAAGTAAAGGGATACCATCTGAAGTACTTTCAATTCCTCATAAACTGTATTATAAAAATAAAATAAAAGTTCTGCTTGATCAGTTTTATGTGTGTATATGTGTGTGTATGGAGGCAGTGAAGGTGTAATGTCTGAGGGCATGTGTGGTGTAAATATTCTATAGAATCCATAGCTTGGAGATTAGGAGAAGGGGTTGTTGAGATAGTTTGGACACTTAGAGAGGATGAAGTAAAATAGGATAACTTGAAGGGTGTATAAATCTGTAGTGGAGGGAAGGCAGGGTAGGGATTTCCCTGGGAAGGTTGGAGGGAGGGGGTAAGGCGAGTGTGAGTGTGTTAGGTGTGAGTAGAGGCAAATGGTTTTTGGGACTTGATGAGCTGTTAGAACGTGAGCAAGGTAACATTTGTGAAGGGATTCAGGGAAACCAGTTAACCAGACTTGAGTCCCAGAGGTGGGAAGTACAGCATTTGCACTCTGAAGGAAGGTTGGGGATATTTGCAGTTTGGAGGCATCTGAACTGTAGTATTGGCATGCCTCTGGCATGTTGGTCTTTATTGAAAGTTAGAAATTTTGTTTTTGTTGATGGGAGAGGAGTGAAATTGTCCAGCTCTGCCTGTTGGCAGAGTGGAAGGAGGTGGTCTTTATGGAGTTCTTAACTTATAAAGGAGAGCCGAAAGGAATTGTCCTCATAGTCTGACAATCTTTAGGACAACAATTTCCCTTGTTTATAAGGCTCAGGTTTGATTGTCTCTGTGCAACTTCCTGCAGCATTGTTACTAATGCTGAGACTCCTCAGCATGACTAGAGTTACAAGATTGATTTGGATGCCAGTGTAGTGCTCTTGATCCTGGGGAATTAGAGCTACCCTTTCTTTGGATCATACCTGATTACCACCTGTTTTCCAGGTGCTGTAAAACCCCATATGGGTTTAGTGCTTCCCCATATATACAGGTGGTCCTTGACTTGTGGTTATGTTCTGACAGACCCATTGTAAGTTGAATATATGATAAATACATAACTAAATAAATAACTACGGTCACTGAATAAGTAAATAAACAAATAATTAATGTAACTAACTAAATACCAGTATTGAAAAGTAAATGAACACATGTTAGGGACTTGCTGCCTTCATGCTGGGTAATTGTCTTAAGTTTCATCTCCAAAGTATAATTGCTTTAGCACCATCGTAAAGTTGAAATGTCGTAAGTCAACGAGCTCCTTTAATAATTAAAGGTCACACCTATGAAGAGCATGAAGTGAAAAGTTATCTAATAGAACCAATAACTATAATGAAGGGCTCATGATCCGAGGACTTGAAGCTATCCTCTCCCACTTTGGATAAGACCTGACTGCCTCTCATTCCCATGGCACTGTATGGCCTATATGGGTTTAGTGCTTCCCCAGTAATGTGAGGAAGCTGCCTTGATGTTGTTAAAGGACTTGATATCTTCTAGGAAGCTGCCTTGATGTTATTGAAGGACCTGATACTTTCTAGGAAGCTGCCTTGATGTTATTGAAGGACTTGATACCTTCTAGGAAGCTGCCCTGATGTTAATGAAGAATTTGTCTGAGAAACTGTAGCTAGTTTCTTCCCTCCTTTTCCTCACATCAAACTTCAGCTTCTTAGATCTTGCCTCCAAGATATTAAAATGCCTTGATGCTGGTGGCTTTTCATCCAAAGAGTCCAAACTACCTTTCCCTTGGATCAAAACCAAATTACTGTACCTACCATTCCTCAACCACCGGATTACCCTTACAGGTTTAGCACCTCCCATGAATCTAATAATTCACCGACTGCTTCTGACGTGGAATGAGTTCTGAAATACGAGTGTTTTTATTAGATGTTTTTATAAGAATTATGATTTTTTTATTACAAAAATAGTACTGTTTTATAAGAATTATGAGTTTTTATTTACAAAAATAGTACTGTTTTGTAAGAATCATGATTTTTTATAGTAATAATAATTGTTGTTTTACAAGAAGCATTATTTTTTATTCCAATATAAATGCTTGTATTATAGGATCTTTCATTATAAGATATTTTATTATAAATTTCATGTTTTTGGTAAGCCTACTAGCAATGCTTGCTTGACACATGAAATCGTAATACAGTGGACCCTCGGTTTTCGTACAGCTTAAAACTCGAACAATTATGTAAGTGTATTTTTGGGGGTCTGAAACGACTAATCTAATTTACATTAGTCCTTGTGGGAACAAATTCGTTCAGTAACAGCACTCAAGCAGCATTCAGGAAAGAATTATCGACGAAAACCAAGGGTCCACTGTACACCATAACATGATTGTCATTTCTGATCACTTTTTTTTTTTCTCTTAATTGTGGTTGCAGGAGTCTGGTGGAAAAATAAACACATAAGCAGTATAATGTGATCCTTTATTGACAACGTTTCGCCCACGCAGTGGGCTTTATCGAGTCACAAACAGATCTATCTGGATAAAGGAAACATGAGTATTTATAGGATTTAGTCAGGTGGAGAATGCTGCATGTGACAGTCTTCAAAGTAGGGTGATAGTTTAAAACCTTGGGTAACTTAAAGGACCTGCAGTGTTCCATTGTTGAGTTCTATGTGGGATAGCGATGAAGAAGTTTCTTGGCAATAGGTTCAGCTATGTTGTAGAAGCCGTTGTTCTGGTTGAAGTTGTTGGATATACAGATAAGTGATGATTCCAGGATTCTTTGGTATTGAGTGTTGTCTTCTCTGGCGATGAGTCTTGCGTTTCTGTAGTTGATTAAATGGTTGTGTGAATTTCGGTGTTGAACGCAGGCATTTCTTGAGTCGTCAGATCTGCCTGTGTACTGGTGTTCTGAAATACGTGTTTGGAGGTCTGGATGTTTCGCCGACATATAATTTGCTGCAGTCATTACAAGGATATGTGTATACCCCTGCAGTGGATTGAAGCTTGTCCTGTCTGTTACTGGTAATGTCCTTGATGGTGGTGGATGTGGAGGTAGATACTCGGAATGAGGTATTGGAAAAAATGTTGGAAACGTGTTTGGCAATGGAGTTGGTGGGAAGGACTATGTATCTTTTCTCGGCAGTGTCTTCTCTGGGTGTGTTGAAGATGTTTAATGCCCGTCGTCTGCAGTCTCTAATGAAGTGATGAGGATAGTGAAGTTTAGAAAAAACTTGCTCAATAAGGGAGCATTCTTCCTCAAGGAACTCACTGCTGCAGATTCTGAGTGCGCGCAGGAAAAAGCCTATAATTACACCACGTTTAGTCTTGGTGTCGTGGTGAGAGTAGAAGTGGAGAAGATTGTGTTGGTTGGTAGGTTTTCGATAGACTTTAAAACGAAGTTTATGGTCAGCTTTGCAGAGAAGAACATCAAGGAATGGAAGGGAGTTATCGACTTCTTCTTCTAGTGTGAACTGGATTGATGGCTTGACCTGGTTGAGCTTGTTTTGGAGAGCTTGAACGTTGAAGCGTCTGGGAGTAATGATGAGAATGTCGTCAACATAACGGAGCCAGGTGACAGAAGAGGGAATAATAGTGGAAAAACGCTCGGCTTCCAGATGTTCCATATATAGGTTTGCAAGGATGGCACTGAGTGGCGATCCCATGGGTAGTCCAAAAGTTTGCTGAAAGAGTTGATTTTTGAAAGAGAAACATGTAAAGCCCACACATAGTTCAACAAGGTCGATGAAATCGCTGGCTGGAAGAGGAAGATCAAGTGAGTCGTCAATTTTCCTGTGCAAGAGATCAATAGCTTGTGTAGTAGGTACTTTGGTGAATAGGAATGTTACATCAAGGCTGGAGAGTTTCTTGTTCCTGATGTTGATGTTGCGAATGCGATTGAGAAGGTCACCAGAGTGTTTGAAATGTGCTGGACTGATAGTGCCCAAAAGTTTGGAGAGGTGTTTAGCGAGAATGCCTGAGAGTTTGTGGGGAGCACTGCCTATTCCCGAGGATATGGGCCTCAATGGGATACCTGGTTTGTGCGTCTTTGACAGACCGTACATTCTGGCAGGTTTGGGGTTGTTCTGAACAAGAAACTCTCCAGCCTTGATGTAACATCCCTATTCACCAAAGTACCTACTACACAAGCTATTGATCTCTTGCGCAGGAAAACTGACGACTCACTTGATCTTCCTCTTCCAGCCAGCGATTTCATCAACCTTGTTGAACTATGTGTGGGCTTTACATGTTTCTCTTTCAAAAATCAACTCTTTCAACAAACTTTTGGACTACCCATGGGATCGCCACTCAGTGCCGTCCTTGCGAACCTATATATGGAACATCTGGAAGCCGATCGTTTTTCCACTATTATTCCCTCTTTTGTCACCTGGCTCCGTTATGTTGACGACATTCTCATCATTACTCCCAGACGCTTCAACGTTCAACTTTCCAACACAAGCTCAACCAGGTCGAGCCATCAATCTAGTTCACACTAGAAGAAGTCGACAACTCCCTTCCATTCCTTGATGTTCTTCTCTGCAAAGCTGACCATGAACTTCGTTTTAAAGTCTATTGAAAACCTACCAACCAACACGATCTTCTCCACTCCTACTCTCACCACGACACCAAGACTAAACGTGGTGTAATTATAGGCTTTTTCCTGCGCGCACTCAGAATCTGCAGCAGTGAGTTTCTTGAGGAAGAATGCTCCCTTATTGAGCAAGTTTTTTCTAAACTTCACTATCCTCATCACTTCATTAGAGACTGCAGACGACAGGCATTAAACATCTTCAACACACCCAGAGAAGACACTGCCGAGAAAAGATACATAGTCCTTCCCACCAACTCCATTGCCAAACACGTTTCCAACATTTTTTCCAATACCTCATTCCGAGTATCTACCTCCACATCCACCACCATCAAGGACATTACCAGTAACAGACAGGACAAGCTTCAATCCACTGCAGGGGTATACACAATTCCTTGTAATGACTGCAGCAAATTATATGTCGGCGAAACATCCAGAGACCTCCAAACACGTATTTCAGAACACCAGTACACAGGCAAATCTGACGACTCAAGAAATGCCTGTGTTCAACACCGAAATTCACACAACCATTTAATCAACTACAGAAACGCAAGACTCATCGCCAGAGAAGACAACACTCAATACCGAAGAATCCTGGAATCATCACTTATCTGTATATCCAACAACTTCAACCAGAACAACGGCTTCTACAACATAGCTGAACCTATTGCCAAGAAACTTCTTCATCGCTATCCCACATAGAACTCAACAATGGAACACTGCAGGTCCTTTAAGTTACCCAAGGTTTTAAATTATCACCCTACTTTGAAGACTGTCACATGCAGCATTCTCCACCTGACCCAGCATTCTCCACCTGACTAAATCCTATAAATACTCATGTTTCCTTTATCCAGATAGATCTGTTTGTGACTCGATAAAGCCCACTGCGTGGGTGAAACGTTGTCAATAAAGGATCACATTATACTGCTTATGTGTTTATTTTTCCATTGTGTCGGTATTTTATACCATTTATTTCCAGGAGTCTGGTGTCTGTTGGTAGCCTCTGTACTACCCTGATGCACATGGGGCTTTTTTATGAATAGACTAAAATTTTAACAACCCATTTGCCAAACAAGCCCTCTGTGCATGCTACAAAAAATATTCCAGCCATAAATTTATACTGGAAAACCCCTTTAGACCGACATTTTAACTCAAGACTCACCGAGTCCTTTGCTAAAACTCTGTCTCCCTCACTCAGACATTGTGTCTCAGAGATGGATTCAGCTAGATGTATGGTATACAATACCGATAAGATGGAGAATTAGACACGTGTAACATCTGGGTGGTGAAATATTTATAACAAAGATACCCAGATGTTGCACGTGTCTAATTCTTCAGCTCCAGGTACTGCTGTCCTGTTCTTAGTGTCAAATGGAAGACTGTAAACATTTTTGCACTCTGTTGGAGTGCTGATTTTTTTCTGTTATGAATGTGTAAGATGGCAGGTAAATCTTACAAACTTATACAGTGGTACCTCTACTTACGAGCAAAATTCGTTCCAGACGGCTATTCAAGTGCTGATACCGAAGGAATTTTTCCCATAAGAAATAATCAAAATTAGATTAATCCATTTCAGACCGCCAAAAATACACTTAAAAAAGCACCTACAAAAATACACTTACATAATTGTTCGAGTTGGGAGCTGCTCATAAGTAGAGGTACCACTGTACTTGCTTTCAGCATGCTCTTACGTTCCCTTTTGTATGCAATTCAAAATAGTTTTTAATCTTGTTATATTTCCTTTCCAGTTTGATGCCTGAGATGAGACTGGGCTGCAGGGGCAATGATTCTCATTACCATTAACAGATAATGGTTAACAGAGTTATCTAAGCTTCTTTGACTGTTGCATTGCATGTAGGCTGTTTTTGACAATGTTCTTCATAGCCCTTAGTGTCAGTACACTAACAAGGACATAAGCTGAAAATCTGTAGCTGGATTTGCACCCACAAGAAATTTTAGGCAATCCCTGAGGGATTTTAAATCAGACTGTTTTGGGGTATTCGATATAGTATAAAGTTTTCTTTGCATTTTCTTTTAAAACAGCCTGATTTCATTAGTATGAAAACTTGCTGAAAGCAGTGAAGAGTTTTTATGAGGATAGGCTCAGGTTAGAGTGTGTAGGAGGGAAGGGGACTATTTCCCAGTAAAAGTGGGCCTTAGACAAGGATGTGTGATGTCACCGTGGTTGTTCAATATATTTATAGATGGGGTTGTAAGAGAAGTGAATGTGAGGGTCTTGGCAAGAGGTGTTGGGCTAAAAGATAAAGAAGCAAATACAAAGTGGGAGTTGTCACAGTTGCTTTTTGCTGATGACACTGTGCTTTTGGGAGATTCTGAAGAGAAGCTGCAGAGGTTGGTGGATGAATTTGGTAGGGTGTGTAAAAGAAGAAAATTGAAAGTGAATATAGGAAAGAGTAAGGTGATGAGGATAACAAAAAGAATAGGTGACGAAAGATTGGATATCAGATTGGAGGAGAGAGTATGGAGGAGGTGAATGTATTCAGATATTTGGGAGTGGACATGTCGGCGGATGGGTCTATGAAGGATGAGGTGAATCATAGAATTGATGAGGGAAAAGGGTGAGTGGAGCACTTCGGAGTCTGTGGAGACAAAGAACCTTGTCCATGGAAGTAAAGAGGGAATGTATGAGAGTATAGTTATACCAACGCTCTTATATGGGTGTGAAGCATGGGTGATGAATGTTGCAACGAGGAGAAGACTGGAGGCAGTGGAGATGTCATGTCTGAGGTCAATGTGTGGTGTGAATATAATGCAGAGAATTCGGAGTTTGGAAATTAGGAGGAGGTGCGGGATTACCAAACGATTGTCCAGAGAGCTGAGGAGGGGGTTTTTGAGGTGGTTTGGACATGTAGAGAGAATGGAACGAGACAGAGTGACTTCGAGAGTGTATAAATCTGTAGTGGAGGAAGGCGGGGTAGGGGTCGGCCTAGGAAAGGTTGGAGGGAGGGGTAAAGGAAGTTTTGTGTGCGAGGGGCTTGGACTTCCAGCAAGCATGTGTGAGCGTATTTGATAGGAGTGAATGGAGGCATATGGTTTTTAATACTTGACGTACTGTTGGAGTGTGAGCAAAGTAACATTTATGAAGGGATTCAGGGAAACCGGCAGGCCGGACTTGAGTTCTGGAGATGGGAAGTACAGTGCCGGCACTCTGAAGGAGGGGTGTTAATGTTGCAGTTTTATAACTGTAGTGTAAAGCACCCTTCTGGCAAGACAGTGATGGAGTGAATGATGATGAAAGTTTTTCTTTTTCGGGCCACCCTGCCTTGGTGGGAATCGGCCGATGTGTTAATAAAATAATAAATAAAGAAAACTTGCTGAGCTTTTTTTTTTAAACACAATGGTTGTCTCCCACTGAGGTAGGGTGACCTGGAAAAGAAACACTTTCACCATCATTCACACCACCACTATCTTGCCAAAGGCACATAGATATGACAGTTTGGACATCCCTCCATGCAGTAAAATATCCCCACCCCTGCTTTAGTGCAGGCATTGTACTTCCCACCTCCAGGACTCAAGTCTGGCTAACCAGTTTCCCTGAATCACTTCACAAAATATTACACTGCTCACACACCAACAGCTCGTCAAGTCCCAAAAACTATTTGCCTCCACTCCCATCTAACACTCTCACATGCCTGCTGGATGTCCAAGCCTCTTGCACACAAAACTCCTTTACTGTTTAATTATATTCTACAAAATAGTATACTGATTTTTTCAGGGTATTTGAGGCAGACAATGATGAGACTCCTACACTAAGAAAGACAGTGGCAACAAGCAGTATTAGAGGAGTAATTTGTGCAATGAATCATGGCTGACTGAGTCAAACTTAATTATCTCCCAGATGATGTATAACACCTACAAATTTTATGCTTTCCCAGAACTAGAATACCAATTACAGAAATGGATTTTCCTCTTAAGACTCTCAGATGTATAAGGAAGAGAAATGCCAAAGCCATGATAAAAAAAATTCATTTATTAACCCTTTGAGGGTTTTTGACGTACTAGTACGGCTTACATGCCAGGGCGTTTGACGTACTAGTACGCCTAAATTCTAGTGCCCTCAAATCAAGCAGAAACAGGCTGGTAGGCCTAGATGTGAGAGAATGGGTCTGTGCGGTCAGTGTGCGCAGTATAAAAAAAATCCTGCACCACACAGTGCATAATGAGGAAAAAAACTCCAACCGTATTTTTAGTTTAAAACAGCGACTTTGCAGTCTATTTTTGTATGGTATTTATGATTATATTCTCGTTTTCTTGGTCTCATTTGGTAGAATGGAAGATATATTAGAGAAATAGAGATAATTTTGATTGGTTTCTCAATGACAAGTACATAGAAATTGAGCGCAAAATAGCGAAAATGTTCGATTTTTGGCGATGTTCAAGAGTAAACAAATCATGCCACACGTACAATACACATCAACTGGTGACTCTAATATTTTTGCACAAGTGTGCTGATGTCATTGATACCGTTTTTACAATGATGCAGTAGTATACATAATAATAAATCTTCAATTTATTGTGAGAATAAAAATTCAAAATGGAAAGCAAAAGTAATGTAAGAGGGGCCTGGAGACGTGACTAATGGACAGATAAAATGTTATTCGAGTGCCAGGAATGTCTGTCTCGTTTATTCTGGACCCTATTTTGAAATTGGCATCTTTTGAAATTTGTGTGAAATTGGACAAATTGCCAATTTCTGACCACCTTATTGGGTAGTTGAAATCGGTAAATTGGCGGTTTCTTGTACTCAATCGATAGAAGAAATGTAGTTCTAGCGAAATAGCTATATTTGTAGTAGATTGAAACATTGGAAATTGCCGAAAATAGGGCTCAAAGTCGGCGAAATCGCCGATGCGTAAATAGCATCGATACCGCTAACTTCACGGGAGCATAATTCCGTTAGTTTTCGATCAAATTTCATAATTTCGGTGGTGTTATGATCGGAAAAAGATTCTCTATCATTTCATAAGAAAAAATAATTTTTTTTTTTTTCCGAAAATGTTTCGACCCTGAGAGAGTTAAGAATCGGGGTCTCGACCCTGAAAGGGTTAAGCAAACATTTTAATATGTTCTAGGACTGGTTTCTTCTGCTGCACATCTTAGTTATAAGACACATTTTCATATTTCACATTTTTTTAATATCTTTTTTATTCAGTTAAACTTATCACATTATCCTTTTACTTTTTTTTTGTCTTTTCCCACTTTTCTCTGTTTGCAGTCATTCTTGAATAATTATTAATATTTTCTAACTCGATGGTTGTCCCCTACCAAGACAGGTGACCCAAAGAAGAAAACACATTCACCAATATTCACTCAGTCTCCACCTTTCCAGAATTGTACTGACACAAGTCAGATTACCCTCCAACTACATAAAACATACCAGCCTCTCCTTCAGAGTGTCGGCAGTTCCCTTCTCATCTCTACAACTGGAGTCTGGCTAATCATTTCCCTGACTCGCTTCATAAATGTTACTTTGCTCACACTTCAACAGCACTGGTCCCCATTCCAATCTAAAAAGCTCACACATGCCTGCTAGATGCTCAAACCTGTACCTCTTAAATCTTATATTTCCTTCCTCCACCAGTTCCTGGGAAGGCTTCTTTCTACCTTGTTCTTGTTTCTCAAATTTTAGCTGACCTCTAAATGTTTACGGTATAAACTCCTCAAAGAGGGTTCCGTGACTCCAGTGGGGAAGGGGAGGGGCCTTGATCTAAGGAACTGGAGCTGTCCTCTTCCTTGGATTGAGCCTGATTACCTTCCATTTTCCCAGGTGCTCTGACTCCAATGGGTTTAGCACTCTATGATGAATGTAATAATAATTTATATATGAAACTGAATAACATCCAAAAAAATGAATACTAAAAAGGTATGTGGCTCCATTTGATTCAGTCTCCATGTGTGTATTCCATGATGCTATTGAAAGACTCACCCCTGTGGTTTAGCGCTTCTATTTGATTATAATAATAATAATAATATTGAAAGACTCTTGATTGAAGGAATTGGAACAATCCACCCTTTTCTCAGATCAGACCCGATTACCTGTATACCTCCCTTTCCCTAGGCACTATTTGATTCAAGAAATCGTAATGGCATGGTTGCAAACAAACCACAGTATGGGCAGGGATTAAACTCGCTGTGAGTGAGTTTTACGATTCACTCACCACGAGTTCAATCCCCGCCCGCACCATGGTTTGCACTGTTTGATACCTGTGGGTTTTGTGCTGCCTCATGTATATAATAGATAATAGATAAGGTAATCTGCTGATCTCGCAATATTCCTTCACAGTCTGGTGGTGGGTTGGGTGCTGGTCTGCTTTTGTATTCACTGCCAAAACTCTCAGTTATGGGTCCACCTTATCAATCACTGACTTCAGTGACTAGTGAGGATGGGTAGCACTGAGTGAGTGCCATAACACATGGTCTATAATGTATAATTTTTAGTTAGGGCAATGCAAGCATCAGCAGGTGAACACCCCTTTGGCCGTGTGATTGCCACTGGGCCCTCTGCTGGTTACTTGCATGTACGTACACTAGCCTGCCCTTCGAGGGCTGCTTTGATGGCAGTGAAGAGTTCATGATCCAATATATTTGAGCTGTATAAACATTTCCCTCTCTCATACCTAAACTCTTATTTCTACCATGAACTCGAGTTCATTCTTCCTTGAACGTTTTCAATTACATTTGCACTTTCCTACAGTGTGGACAAATGGTTCCAAACCCCCAGCATTTATTTCCAGGTAATGTAATCCAAGGACATTTACCACAGATGGTCAGTATTTTGACAACATTATATGCACTTTTCACCACCATTGTACATATCACAAATCCTGACTCTCTCATTGACTTTTTGACAGAAACTGACTTACTACACAAACTCTGAAGATTATACCTCTAGTACCTCCCTCAGTCCCTTCTACCTCGATCTCTTGCTACCCTCTATCCCTTCACTATCCACTGTCATGCTGCACTCCATACCCTACTAATCATCCATCTCCCTCTTACAACCCACTCTCCCTGCATCCTACAATAACCTGCAGCGCTGTATAACCCCTGTGGTTTAGCACTTCTATTTGATTATAATAATAATAATCTCCCTGCATCCTGCAATAACCTGCAGCGCTGTATGACCCCTGTGGTTTAGCGCTTCTATTTGATTATAATAATAATGTACATATCACAACCATGTCCATGAGTCATTCACTGTCATTTCAGACCTGTTACAAGTGATCCAAAGGCTTAATTCCGTGCATCTTGTAATTTGAATTAAATGATGCTTTTGACCCATCTCTAGCAGAGATTGTCCTTTGGTGGGTTCCTAGTCATTCTGATATTCTAGGTAATGAACTCCCATATTCCACTGCTTGTTCCACAGTTAAAGACTCGTCAATCTCCCACAGGGGATACCCATTTTCAGACCAATATATTTTGAGTCTTCAAAACTGCTGGTAATGGCATTGATCTGAGTCAGTAACCAGTAAACTGTTTCCCATCAAATTTTAATGATGACTTGACCATTTCCTCCAGTGCTGTCAGGTGTGGGAAGTTGTATTCTCATAATTACACTGGACATGACTTTTGTGGACACCTCATGGAAAAAGGCCCAATGCTTTTGAGGAGTGTCAGGCTGTGCCAGATCAAATGGGCTAATTAAAACACCATTACATATCTCTTCTGAATGAGCTGTTGCATAGAATCCAACAAAATTTGAACCTATGCAGCTTATGCCTAAACAATGTTTACTCAAATTCATTAGATGCATTAGCCATTAAAGATTGATGCCAGCAGCAACTGCCTATTTGATCAAGCAAGCACCAGACAAACCTGGCCTAGGGCCAGGCTGCAAGAGTAGGAAAACTCTCAAAACCCATCAAAGATCTTAGATTTCAAAATACACATCTATTAATTGACCAGAAAATGTAAACTTTCCTTTCAATATGTATTGCAGTATCCCGATGCATTCATTCAATCAGTTCGTCCTTCAAGAGGAGTTGCCTTGATTATGAAAGGCTCTTGATCCACTGAATTGAATTTGCCTTCCTATTCCTTGGGACCATTGTGGGTTTAGTGCTTAATTTTGATTATAATACATAATCCTATTCCTTGGATTAAACCTGATTACCTCCTACTTCCCAGCCATCAATGGATATACCTTGATACCAGTGAAAGCTCCTGATCCGAGGAACTGAACCTCCTTTTTCCCTGAATTAAGCTGTATAACCCCTGTGGTTTAGCGCTTCTATTTGATTATAATAATAATAATTTCCCTGAATTAAACCCGAATGCTACCCATCCCCGGGGTGCTATATAACACCTATGGCTTTAGTGCCTCCCTTGATTAAGATATCAAGGACCCCGCTGTATGACCCCTATGGTTTAGCGCTTCTTTTGATAATATCAAGGACCTCAATGACAATAACTCAAACTTTTTTTTGTTATTCTAGGTAACTTACTAGGTATAATAATTTTTTATATGTACCTGTATGTACCTAAATAAATTTGTGTTTTATCCAGTGTGTCATGTGACCAGTAATTCAGTAACCACCCCAGTGCTGTATGACCCTTAAGGGTTTAGCATTTCATTACAATTATAATAATCTGGAACCACCCTGAATGTGCTTATTGTAGTTCATAATTACTGTAACTTGCCTAGATACAACCTTAGCTTTCTAAATATTAGATAATGTAATATAATTCACAGGTTTAGTGCGTCCCTTAATTGATGGGGCTAGTGAGGGGCTCATGATCCTCCCCTTGGATCAAATCTGAATGCCTCCAATACCCCAGGCACTATGTGACTATTGAGTTTAGCACTTCCCACTTGACTATTATTAAGGAGAGGCCCGACCTGCTCCCACTAATGGGCCCCACCCACATGTGACAACATCTACTGCTGCTGCTTAATTCTACTTCCAATGGGTCCACAACTAAAAGCTGTATGACCCTTGTGGGTTTAGCACTTAGTTTTGATAGTAATCATAATTCACAACTAAGATTGCTAAATCTTTGACCCACTTTCTGGGACTGACCTACTTCTAGTGGCCCCACCCACATGACTATATTTACAACTGCTTCACTGCAGTTCATCCTAGTGGATTTAGTGCTTGGTTTTGATTATAATAATTCATTGCAATTTAACTGCTGTATGACCCTTGTAGGTTTAGTGCTTCGTTTTTATTATGCAGTTCAAATTCCAATTTTTATTTTTTTTATACAGTACAAAGATAATGTAATTTACATGTAATAAAACATTGGTAGGCACAGCAAAGCCACTAGTATGCAATGCATTTCGGGCAAACTAATCATAATGCTCAAAGACTACTTAAAAACTAGGCATAAATGGTTAAGTAGGACCTGCCTAGCATGAGCCTACTGGCTCAAGCTAGGCAGGTCCAAGTCACCTACTGGCCTAAGCTGCTGGTAAGCAGCTGCGCTGTATGACCCCTGTGGTTTAGCGCTTCTTTTTGATTATAACAATACTGGTAAGCAGTTATATACAATTAAATGTACAATAAGAGAGGTAGCTAAATGAACAATGGTACAATTTTAACCGTATTTCTTCCACTTCCTCTTTAAGGGGGGCTCCTTGTCGCGGTAAAGAGGCTATCGGTCTGAGGAATTGGACCTCTTGGTCTTCTTCCTCAGACCGAACCTAATTACCCCCAATCCCCCCTCCACTTTCCCATCTTCTCCATCCTCCCTATTCCCTTTCCTCCTCCTCCTCATCCCTCCCTTATTTCCTTCCCATTTTTACCCTGGGAGCTTCTCTCCACAGGGTAAAAATTTCTAGTTCCTAGGTAGGGGGAATGGTACCGTGGTCCAATCCCATTCCGTTGAGGTTCTTGGCGGTGGTGTAGTTTGCCGTGGAATCTGGATCGCCTGGGGATGTCCTTCGGGCGACGGGTGTATCTCTGGAGGCCACCTTTCGGATTCCGGGGGTGGTGGCCGAAGGCGGTATGCTTTGGGGCAGATATCCGGCCGCCCTCTCTTTTGTCCGCCGAGGTGGCTCGGTGGATGTGAGGTTGCTATCTCGGATTGCTGGTTTACTGGCATGAAGGGTAGGGTATGGCACGGGGTCCATACAGCATCTGCACTACTTGCGGTGTTGAGGTCCTCTTGGGCGCGGAGGGGAATTTACGCCCCTTTCATTCCTTCTAGGAGCTATTCCTCCACGTTCCCCCCTTTTTTTCTTTTTTTTATTTTTATTTTCTTCTTTCTTTTTTTTCTTAAAAACAAAAAGAAAGAAGTAACCTAACCATGGATGCCCTAATCTGTGAACCTACCTCCGGGCCCCTTGATACCGCACCTAGTTCCGACCCTACCTCGTTAACGGACAACTCTTCGGACAACCCTAATACACCCCTGTACCTTTTGCTGGTGCCGGTTCGTCACCTGCTTTAGGTACCGGGGATCCGACTGGCCCTTTTGATACATCTGACCTTCGCTATTCTCTGACCTTGATTCCGGCTTCTCCCTTAACGGTGCAGCAATTTTCGAATTGCCCGCCCGTCACACGTCGGACCACCCCCGGTCCCGTGCACAAACGACCACGACCCTTACATGACGATTCGACACTTCCTTCTCGTTCGTCTCAGAAACGACTAGCTCGTCACGCACTTCCCTTAGACACTTTGTTTCACACTACTCATTGGACAAAATTTTTTACTCTACGACCGACTTCTCCTAATACCTATCTTTCAGATAGGTATTAGATAGCGGAAGACCTGTAGGTATTACAGGTCTTCCGCTGCCTCCACACGGACTTTTCTAACCCTAGTCCATAGATTCCTCTCACTTCCACTTATATCTTTCTCTCCATAAATCATGGCTTATTTGCAGTGGAATATCCGAGGCCTCAGGGGTAACCGGGGTGAACTTCAGGTGTTGCTCTCCCAGTTTTTCCCTGTTGGGGTCTGTTTGCAAGAACCCAAATTACAATCCACTGTTATCAGGCCCTTTTCAGGCTATGATTTGTTATATTCATCGGATCCTTTTTCCGATGGAACCTTTAACGAAAGTGCTCTTCTTATACGCACTGGTGTTCCATACCGTCAGCTCTATGTCTCTTCTTCCTTATATTACACCGCAGCCCGTATCCACTTGAATAAGTGATATACACTCTGTTCTTTATATCTCTCCCCTTCGCGGGCATTGTCTATCCCCGATGTTGATTTTCTGGTTTCTTCCTTACCGCCACCCTTCTATTACTTGGCGATTTTAACGCACACCATTTTCTCTGGGGAGGGTCGCACTGTGACTCCCGTGGCATTCAGTTGGAGGCATTTCTTGCTTCTCTTCCCCTCCATGTTTTAAATACGGGTACTCCTACCCATTTTGATCCTCGAACTCATTCTTTCTCCTGTATCGATCTCTCCATCTGCTCTTCCTTAACAGTCCTTGACTTCAAAAACATAAGGTGGGACCAAGTAAACCAAGTCCTAAATGATATAAACTGGGAAGATTGCCTAAGCATCACGGATCCCAACCTATGTCTTGAACAAATTAACTCTGTGGTACTTGAGGTTTGCTCAAGGCAAATTCCCTAAGGAAAAGGAGGAGAAGATGCAAACTAGAAAGAGA